>PVHP010032716.1:8650-20227 GCA_004024765.1 Zapus hudsonius | reverse complement strand
ACACCTTCCAGTGCTACACATGCTACCATCTGGGAGTTGGTTACCATTCTGGATCTAGCAGAATCTCTTGGTGTTGTTTGGTGACACTTTGTGATTTCTTCAGCAATAGGATCTTACCTTAGGCCTGGGACAGGTATTCAAGGGCTTTGACAGAAGTCTATCACATTTTGGGGACCTCGTGGGTCTCTTTGATCAACAGCTCAGTGTGGGAAGGAACCAATAACTGGGACAGGGAGATGCAGGCTTGAGCAATTATTCTTGAGGTTAGGCTTCCTCCCATTCTGTTCATGGCCCTCTTACCTGGTGGTGCTCACAGCTTCCTCAGGAGATTACTGTATAAAAGCAAGGGTTTATGGTGTCAATTCATTATTAGCTTAGTTTATGAGTCCCACCACCCTCCCATTTCCCCCTAAACTCATTCCCCCCCATTCTTTCCATTCCCTTTTACAATCTCTCCATTCACTGAAAGATTTTCTTAATGTTCTGGTTTAACATGGTTAGGAACCACATATGAGGGAAAATATGCGGTGCTTGGCTTTCTGCTCTTGTGTGTGGTTGCTAAGAATGATCTACTCCAAGCCTGTCCATTTTTCTTTAAATTTCATTGTGTGATTTTTCCTTTCAGCTGCTTAGAATTCCATAGTGCATATGAACCACAACTTTGTTTCTTAATAAATTATATCTTTTTATCCATATTTATAGACACTGAATGAGCAAATAATATGTTGGTGTCCCCAGTTCCCCGATTTCCCTCTATCCCCAATCAGCTAGATATCCTCTTCTGTGGGCAAACTGGATCAGTCCATGGGGTAGGAAGTTATGGATAGCCTAGGAGTCAACCCGGTTCCACCCCCCCTTTGTATGTTGTTACTGAGGGGGGCCATGTCTCTGGATATTCTTCTCCACCGTGGCTCTTACAATCTCTCTGCCCCCTCTTCTGCTCAGTTCCCTGAGCCATGGTGGATGAGTATTAAGGCTGCTTTATTGTTGAGGTCTAAGGGGCCTCTGTACTTTTGCTTTAGGTTGTGTTGAAAATGGTGTCTGTCTCACTGGCTTATCCTGGGTTGACTGATTGACTGTGATTATAGGTCTCTTGCTTATCCCACCACTCTCTGAGGTGTTTCATATGGATCCTCAACAGTAGGTCTGGGGTGGCTCATCTCTTGCCAGGATGTCAGCTATCAGCCTGTGGCTCATTAGTAGGGTTGGAAAGATCACAGCTCTCTTGCTGCCTTCTGAAAAATACAAGCAGAATCTCTATCAGAGAGTGAGATCAGTATAGGTTAACTGAGATACACATTTCTGAATTGGCTAGATTCTATTGTGAGTAGCCTCTTTGTAAACCACTTGTAAAGTGAATTTCTCTTTGGGGTCCCAAGATTTTGGTTCCCGATGTATTTCACCCTGAAATCCCAGTTCCAGTCAAGGACCCCCCTTCACTGAGTGGATTTCTTGGCCAAATTAAAAGCTGTTGATTGCCTCCCCCAGGCTTTGGCTCCTCCGTTGCACAAGTACTCCTTTCATGGTTTGCTGTTCTCTCCCCAGTAGGAAGTGAGTTCAGCATACTCATGGAGGCAGACTGAGTTTCATGTCAGTGGTCTCTGTTTACTCCAACTATCGTTGACCAGCTTCCCCTGGCAGCTTGTGCATCTGGGGGCTGGTTACCATTCTGGACCTCACAGGGTCTCTCGGCGCTGATAGATGGCTTTCTGTGGTTTCTTCAACAACAGGATCTTACCTCGGGCCTTGGGTGTGTATTCAAGAGCTTTAACAGAATCCTGTCTTGTTTTTGGGACCTCATGGTTCACTTTGGTCAAGATCAGTGAGGGAAGGAGCCAATGACTGGGGAGTTGCCAGACTGATCAATTTTTCATGGGCTTAGACTCTCTCCCCTTCTATTGATGGGGCTCTTGCCAGATGATGCCCACTACTTGCTCAATAGGTTACAGTATGGAAGTGAGGATTTTATGATTTTGAATCATTTTTGGTTTAGCTTCATGCTTAAGTCATCCTCTCCCCCCCCTTTTCTTACCCCTCTTTCACAAACTCTCACTTCTCCTGACTGGTTTGCATGGAGTTTATGGTTAACCTGGTTAGGAACCGCCTATGAGGGAGAATATGTGGCGTTTGACTCTCTGTTCTTTTGAGAGTTCACTTAGTAAGATCTGCTCTAAGTCAGACCATTTTTCTCTAAATTTCAATGTCATTTTTCCTTTCAGTTGAGTAAAATTCCATCTTGTAAATGTACCACAGTTTTGTTACCCATTCCTCCATGGATGGGCATTTGGGTTGATTCCGATTCTTGGCTATTATGAATTGAGCTGCTATAAACACAGTTGCACAAATGTCTCGGTGCTGAGATGTGGCATCTTGAAGGTAGATACCTAGAAGAGGGATGGATGGGTCCCTTGGTAGCTCTATGTTCATTCTGTTCAGGAGTCTCCACAGTGCTTTCCATAGCAGTTGAACAAGTTTGCAATCCCACCAGCAGTGAGTGAGGTGAACCACAACTTTGATATCCATTCGTCCAGTGATGGGCATTTGGGTTGCTTCCAATTCTTTGCTATTATGAATTGAACTGCTATAAACATGGTTGAGCAAATGTCTCTGTGCTTTGGTGAGGAAACTTGGGAGTAGATGCCCAGTAGAGGGATAGCTGAATCTGCTAGTAGCTCTATATCCATCCTGCTCAGGAGCCTCCACACTGCTTTCCATCGTGGTTGTACAAGTTTTCATTCCCACCAGCAGTGAATGAGGATCCCTTTTCCCCCACAACCTCACCAGCATCTATTGTTCTTAGATTTTTTAATGATTGCCATTCTGACTGGAGTAAGATGGAATCTCATTGTTGTTTTGCATTTCTCAGATGATTAATGACAGTGAACATTTTCTAAAATGGGAGATGGCCATTTGTATTTCTTCCTCTGTGAATTCCCTGTTGAGTTCAGTACCCCATTTTGTGAGGGGACTGTTTGATAATTTTTTATTTAATTTTTTGAGTTATTTATATGTTCTAGATATTAGACCACTATCCATAGTGTGGCTAGCAAAGATTAACTCCCAGTCTGATGGTGGTCTGTAGGCTTTGAGTATGGTATGTTTGTCTGTACAGAAGCTTTTTAGCTTGATGAAATCACATTGGTTAAGTGATAGTTGTACTTCCTGGCTAT
The DNA here is from genome assembly GCA_004024765.1 of Zapus hudsonius. Taxonomy (NCBI): domain Eukaryota; kingdom Metazoa; phylum Chordata; class Mammalia; order Rodentia; family Dipodidae; genus Zapus; species Zapus hudsonius. Next base: position 17,057 of record PVHP010032716.1, on the reverse strand, counting down.
CGGAGGTTTGTTCAGGAAGTTTTTCCCTATTCGTATCTCATAGAGAGTTTACCCAATTTTCTCTTCCAGGGTTTTCAGAGTTTCAGGTCTTCCATTGAGGTCCTTGATCCACTCGGAGTTGATTTTTGTGCATGGTGAGAGGAGAGGGTCTAGTTTCATTTTCTTGCAAGTATTTATCCAATTTGTCCAGCACCATTTGTTAAAGATGCTATCTTTACGCCAGTGAACATTGTTGGCATCTTTGTCGAATATGAAGTAACAATAGTTGCTGGAGATTAGGGCAGGGTCTTCAATTCTGTTCCACTGGTCTATCTGTCTATTTTTGTGCCAGTAGCATGCTGTTTTTGTTACGATGGCTTTGAAATATATCTTTAGGTCGGGTATGATGTTACCGCCTGGTGTGCTTTTATTAAGGATGACTTTGGATATCGAAGGCCTTTTGCCATTCCAAATAATTTTGAAGATTATTTTTTCTATGTCTGCAAAGAATGAAGCTGGTATTTTTATTGGTATTGCATTGAATCTGTATATAGCTTTTGGAAGTATTGCCATTTTCATGATATTAATTCTACCTATTCAGGAGCATGGGAGATCTTTCCATCTTTTCACATCATCCTTAATTTCCTTCTTGAGTGTTTTTATGTATTTTTTGTTTGTTTTTCGAGGTAGGGTCTCGCTCTAGTCAGGCTGACCTGGAATTCACTATGTAGTCTCAGGGTGGCCTCGAACTCATGACGATCCTCCTACCTCTGCCTCCCAAGTGCTGGGATTAAAGGCGTGCGCCACCACGCCCGGCTTATGTTTTCATTATAAAAGTTTTTCACCTCTTTGGTTAGTGTTATTCCAAGATATTTCATTTTATGTGTGGCTATTGAAAATAGGATTGTTTCACTGATTGCTTTTTCTGTATGCATGTCATTTGCATACAGGAAGGCTACTGGTTTTTGTGTGTTAACTTTGTATCCTGCCACTTTGCTGAAGGAGTTTAGCACCTTCAGAAGTTTACTGATACAATATGTTGGGTCCGTTATGCTTAACATCATGTCATCTGTGAAAAGGGATAGTTTCACTTCTTCCTTCCCAATTTGTATCCCTTTTATGTCTTTCTCCTGTCTTGTTGCATGGACTAGAATTTCTAGGACTATGTTGAAGAGCAGTGGAGAGAGTGGGCACCCCTGTCTTTTTCCCGAATTTAGTGGGAACTCCTTGAGTCTTTCCCCATTGAGTATTATTTGGGCTTTAGGAGTTTTGTATATGGCCTTAATCATATTGAATTATACGCCCTCTATTCCAAGTCTTTCAAATGTTTTGATCATGAAGTGGTGTTGGATTTTGTCAAAAGCTTTCTCTGCATCAACTGAGTTGACCATATGTTTTTTGTGGTTAATTTTATTAGTGTGGTGGATTATGTTGATTGATTTCCATATGTTGAACCAACCCTGCATCCCTGGGATGAAGCCAACCTGGTTGAGGTGGATAATACTTTTAATATGTTGTTGAATTCGGCTTCCAAGGATTTTATTCAGAATTTTTACATCTCAGTTCATCAGGGATATAGGTCTATAGTTTTCCTTTTTGCATTTATCTTTGTCCAGTTTTGGTATGAGAGTGATAGAGCTTCATAGAAGTATTCCCTATTTGTTAATTACTCTAAAAAGCCTCAGAAAGAGTGGTTTGAGTTATATGATGAAGGTTTTGTAGAATTCAGCTGAGAGTCCATCAGGACCTGTACTTTTCCTTCTGGGGAGGTTTTTGATTATATTATCAATTTTGATTGATGTAATAGGTTTATTTAGGAGATTTATCTGCTTTGGGTTTAGTTTTGGTAGGTCGTAGGTGTCCAAGAATTTGTCCATTTCTTCCAGATTCTCCAATTTTGTGGAATCAAGGTTTTGGAAGTATATCATGATGATTCTTCTAAATACATTGGTGTCTGTTGTGATCTCTCCCTTTTCATTTCTGATTTTGTTGATTTTGGACTTCTGTTTTTTCCATTTGGTTAGATTGGCCAAGGGTTTGCCAATCTTATTTATTTTTCCAAAGAATCATTTCTTTGTTTCATCAGTTGTTTAAATCATTTTCTTAGTTTCTAATTCATTGATCTCTGCTCTGATCTTAATTATTTCTTTACGTCTTGAGCTCCTAGGGTTGGGTTGTTTAAATAATTCCAATGTCTTTAGCTGGTTAGTTATGTTAATAATTTGGGATCTCTCTGTCTTTGTTATGAAGGCATTCAGTGCTATAAATTTTCCTCTTAAGACTGCCTTCATTGTGTCTCATAGGTTCTGGTATAATGTATTTTCATTATCATTTAGTTCAAGAAATTTTTCAACTTCCAATTTAATTTCTTGAATGACCCATTCGTTGTTAGTGTATAGTTCAATCTCCAATAGTTTGTGTGATTTCTCTTTGTTCTCTCATTGTTTATTTCTAGTTTCAATGCATTGTGGTCTGATATGAGGCAGGGTGCTACCTCAATCTTCTTGAATTTGTTAAGGCATGTTTTATGTCCTAATATGTGGTCTCTTTTGGAGAAGATTCCATGAGCTGCTGAGAAGAATGTTAATTCTGTAGAGTTGGGATGGAATGTTCTGTATACATGTATTAGTTCTGAAAGACCCCCAAGGAGTTTTATCTATAAAATGGATTCTTCAGTTTCAGTTGATCTATTGTGTTATTGAGTTCTATTACTTTCCTAATGACCTTCTGTTTTGATGATCTGTCTAAAGATGATAGTGGTTGTGATGGTTAAGTTTTGATGTCAACTTGACCTTTCAAGTAATATTGGGTGGTTCTCTGAGGATGTTCACAGGAAAGCAGCCTCTCAATAGGGGCAGGATGTAAAGAAGCTCAAAGAAGCTAGAAGTAAACATCCTTTCCTGTGTGGGCAGTGCAGGAAGGAAATTCCAGTGACTCAGGAAGCCTTTTAGTCTGGGATAGGGTTGCAAGACCTCACCCTAAGCCTATATAAAGGGAGATTCTTCCCTTTGCTCCTCCTGCCTGTTTGCTAGTGTGTGTATGGTGTTGGTGAGGGGTTTCTCTCTCTGCTCGGACCTGTGAAAGAGGACCAGCCTCTTTCACTTTTATGGGACTTCCCCTGGATCTGTAGCTTGAATAAATCATTTCCTCCCATAAACTGTGCCTGGTTTGAAGATTCATCCCAGTGGCATGTGGCTGACTGTGACAGTGGTGTATTAAAGTCTCCAACTATGATGGACTTGGAGTTTATTTTTGCTTTGTTTCCCATTAGTTTTTGCATTGTGAACTGTGGTGCACCTGTACTTGGTGCATACATGTTTATGAGGTGATATTCTCTTATTGGATTGTTCCTGTGATGAGTAAGAAGTGTCCTTGATTGTCCTTTTGAATTGATTTTGGTTTGAAGTGTATTTTGTCAGATATTAGTGTAGCAATCCCTGCTTGTTTTTATTTCCATTAGCTTGGAAGATCAACTTCCATCCTTTCACCCTGAGGAGGTTCCTGTCTTTAGAAGTGAGGTGGGTTTCTTGGAGGCATCAGATGGAAGGATCCATTTTTCTGATCCATCCTGCTAACCTGTATCTTTTTATGGGAGAGTTAAGACTATTAATATTCAAAGGAATAACTGTGAGGCTTGACTCAATCCCTGCTATAGTGTAGGGTTTATGGGAATTGATGCCTCTCTTGTTATTTTGTCTCCTCTAGGATTGATTATTGTGTCTGACTTCTGGATGGCTCTTGGGGTTAGTTGCTTGGCTCTTCTGTGTAGAATATGTTGTGGAGAAATCTCTGTACATTTGGTTTAGTGTCCATATAATGGTAGAGCTGGCTTTTATCTTGAAATATTTTCCTTTCTCCATCTATTGTGAGGGATACTTTCAGAGTGTACAATAGTTTGGTTGAAAGCCAAAGCGATTTAGACTTTGAAGTATACCATTCCAAGCCCTTCTTGCTTTCATGGTTTCAGTGGAGAAGTCTGGTGTAACTCTGATGGGTATGTGTGGTAGTTTGAATAATATCCCCCAATAGATTCAAAAGTTTATTATAATTGTAAATGGTCTCCAGCCAGTTCTGGCTGGAGAAGGTGTGTCACCTTGGCCAGATCCTAGGGTTCAACCCTAAGGTGTTTCTGGGGTGGGTCTGGAATTCTAGCTTTACATATGCAAAAAGCAGTCTGAGCTCAATCCTGGAGTTCCTCTTGTTTTGCTAGTTTTGGAGGGTGCTTGTTTGAGGTGCTGGTGCTGGGTTCTCTCTCTCTCTCTCTCTCTCTCTCTCTCTCTCTCTCTCTCTCTCTCTCTCTCTGCTTGCTTCTGTAAAAGGGGGACAGCCTTTTTTCCATAACTTCCCCTGGGTCTGTTCCTTCAATAAATATCTTTCCTCCCCAAATCATGCCTGGTTTGGAGATTCATCCCAGAGGCGTGTGGCTGACTACAATAGTATGCCTTTATATGGGATTCATTGCTTTGCTCTTGCTGTTTTTAGAACCCTCTTCTTGGTTTTAATGTTTAGGGTTTTAACTATAGTGTGTCTTGGGGATTTTCTTCTTTGGTTCTGCCTTTTGGGTATTGTATCCAGATGGGATTCTCTTTTGCTAAAATGGAGAAATTTTCCTCAATAATTTTGTTGAATATGTTCTCTATACCTTTGGCCTGGATTTCTTCCCCCTCTGGTATCCCATGATCTGTAGGCTTGGTCATTTAGGGGTGTCCCCATAGTTCCCTCATATTTTGTTCACATGCTTTTTTTTTTTAACTCATCCAAGTTTCTGTTATCCGAATCTCTTTCTTCTGCTTTGTCTTCCATGTCTGAGGTTCTGTCTTCCAGGTTATTAACTCTGGTAGTGAGGGATTCTAGAGATGTTTTCAATATCTCCATTTGATTTGGTTTTCCAATAGAGCTTTTTGCATGGTCTCCATCTCTTTGTTGAGTTGCATTTTCATTTCAAAGGCGGTCTTACTTAAAGCTTCCTTGTACTCATTCTTGTATTTGTTTATGTCTTCATTTAGTTTAGCCAGCTGATTCTTGAGTTCCTCTGATCTCTGGTTTGCTTTAGCTCATTTACTGTTCTAACAAAGTCCATCTGTTTTTCCTCCATTGTATTGAGCCTGGTGGTGAAGCTTGTGAGCTGATTCTGCACATTTCTACTTACATTATCAATTTTTGTTTCCAATGCCATTAATAATCTGGATATAGAATCCGTGTAGAGATGTCCTGAACATGTCATCTCCTTCTGGGCTTGCATCTGTACTATTTCTTTGATATTTTCAGTGTGGACTTCCAAAGTGGGCCTTGGCAAACTTTGTGTGGGGCTTTCCGCCTGTGTGTTCTTTTTGCGTTGTGATCTGCCCATGCTAAAATGAGAGATTCATTTTTCCCAGCCCTCAGCAGATGTCAGACCTCAAATGACATTGCACGAGTACTGGTGAGGTTTTGGCATGTGCTCTGTTCCTCTGGTGTCAGGCGGTATGGGGGGTGTTCAAACCTTCAGCAGCAGTAGCAGGCTGTGGGCTGGACCTTGTTTGGAAAGCAGAGTTGGTTGGGTGGGGTCATGGGGTGCAAGGGCTGGTGGGGAGCCAAGGCACAGCACCCTCACCTGGTCTTGCCTAGGGCCAGGGGGTCAGATCTTGCAAGTGTGGGTGGGAGGTCAGGGTGCAGGTCCCCAACCTAGCCTCACCTGGGGATAAATGTTTAATGGGTGGAACCAAGAGTGCTGCAGGCTGGTCTGGTTCTAAGTGGTGGCCTTGCTTACCTGGGTCTGGAATATGGGATCAGTGGGCAGGGTGGTGGGGTGCAAGGGCTAGCCTGGGACCAAGGCACAGCTCCCTCATCTGGCCTTGCGTAGGGACTGGGGCTGGATTTATTTTGAGGTAGGGTCTTGCTCTAGCCCAGGCTGACCTGGAATTCACTATGTAGCCTCAGGCTGGCTTCAAACTCATGGTGATCCTCCTATACCTCTGCCTCCCAAGTTCTGCAATCAAAGGCATGAGCCACCATGCCCCAGCTCTTTTTGGATTTTGGAGACAAGTTTTACTATGTAGTCCAAGGTTGTCTTGAACTTTTGAACCACCTCCTGCCTCAGCCTCCTGAGTGCTTGGATTACAGGCATACACCACCACATCAAGGTTCATTTTGACTTTTCAAAAAGTATCATTTGGGTTGGGGATATAATCCAACCATAGAGCACTTGCCTAGCATATGTATTTTGTTAGGTTCAATTTCCAGTACTACCAAACAAAACAAAATGAAACAAGCCAACAAAGATTGTATTACTAGTAGATCAAAGCCTCATATGTAACAGATGGCTGCCAGGGATTAATTGTAATAGTCAACAATTCATACTTCTTTGAAATTTGTGCATATATAAGCAATATATAAATGTATGAAGCTTGATATGGATGGCCTTTGTTGGTAGAGATTCTACACTATAAAATCACAGTTTGATTTTCTAATAGTATATTTAAAAATAGTTGATAGAAAAATACTTTCATAGTAACAATTATATTTTGTAAAAATAATGCATAAATCTTTACAAATTATAAATATGTTTGTTTTATAAATAATTTTTTCATATTTTCACAATTATAGAGTATTGTAAAAATTTCCGTGATATAATAATATGCATATTGCTATATACATATTATGTATTATGTAACAAAAGACTAAATTTACATTAAAAGATGCATATATACAAATGCGTATGTCGTAGTCAGCCACACACCGCTGGGATGAATCTTCAAACCACGCACGATTTGGGGAGGAAAATTTATTGAACAGATCCAGGGGAAGAAGTTAAGGGAAAGCTGGCCCCCTTTCACAGATCTAAGCAGAGACAGACAGAAGCCCAGCACCAGCACCAAGTAAACACACTGTAACACACACTGTGATTTACAAAATGTAGAACTCCAGACCAGGGTTCTGGCTCTTATTTTGTATATCTATCCTTAGTATTTTATATCCAAATTAGAAAGGGTCAGTCCCCAGGAGGCTAGGCCAAAGTGGTACTTTTTCTAGCCAGAAGCCTGGAGACAATTAATAATTTTAATAAATCCTTAATTCTTTTGGGGGACATTATTTAAACTATTACAATCCACCCCTGGCCCCCAAAAGAATTATAACTTTCTATATCATGTTTAGTCCAACTTTAAAGATTTTATAGTCTTATTAACTTTAAATTTTGTAAAATTAAAACAAGTTATAAAATTTTAACATATAATGGCATAGAGCAAACATTTGGAACTGTTGTGAGGCATAACAAGGAAAGACAGGGCCAAAGCAAACTTAATAAATATTAGTAAACATCCACGTCTGCCGTTTAAGTCCCACAGCATAGCCAGTGACTGACAAGTCTCTGGATTTTTTAATTTTGTCCCTCCAGCTTGGCTGAGTATTTGGGGAAACTTTCATCCCAAGTTAACAGCGCTCCATGGTAGTCCTTGTAAAGTCCTGGTATGTCCACATCTTCGGGTCTCCACTGCAACCCACGGTCCACCTTTTAATGGCTTTACTTGTTAACCAGGGACTCTACGCACTGTTTTAAATATCGCATCTCAGCAGCGGCTCCTGGAACCGTGTGCACTTTATGACCCACTCCACGCATGCATTCCTTATGCTTTTAAAGGCAGTACCAGGTATGCAGGACACAGCCATGTTGTTAATTTAGGGACAAAAGAGACATGACCTTGAAGAGCAGATTTTTTTTTTCAGCGATTTTCTTTCCAAAGAGTTTGCACAGTCCATTTTTCTGTCCTTCTTGGGTGGAAACACCTCAGGCATCTCTCCATCAATGTAAAGCAGTTGGGCCATAAACAAAAGCCAGTCTCTGGGCCAGTAAATTAACTTGTTTTGAGGTTTTTTTAACTTTAAATCTTAAATTTCAGTCCCATATTCATAGCCAAGCATACAGTCCATTTCTTAAGTTTAGCCTTGGTCAAACTTTCTGGGCATGGGTAGTAGGACGCATTTACCCCTTGGCCCAGGCACACACTTCTATTAAAGTTTTCTGCAGTCTCTCCTTCCCCTTAGAAATTTCACAAGCCAAGCCTCCAAATGCAATTCTTTTTGCACTGAGCATTTCCAAATTTTTACCAGAATAGTCCATAAAACTTGGCTTATCACTCTGGAAGGCATCCTCAGTTGCAAGTATCAAATCTATGTCTATTTTTCCAGCACATAAGTTCCAGAAGATTAAAATCCACATGGTCAGATTTATCTCAGCAGATCACCCCACTCCTGGTACCAAATCTGTCGTAGTCAGCCACACACCGCTGGGATGAATCTCCAAACCACGCACGATTTGGGGAGGAAAATTTATTGAACAGATCCAGGGGAAGAAGTTAAGGGAAAGCTGGCCCCCTTTCACAGATCCAAGCAGAGACAGACAGAAGCCCAGCACCAGCACCAAGCAAACACACTGTAACACACACTGTGA
>PVHP010032715.1:0-20113 GCA_004024765.1 Zapus hudsonius | reverse complement strand
CTCTCTCTCTCTCTCTCTCTCTCTCTCTCTCTCTCTCTCTCTCTCTGTGGTGTAGGCACATATAGGTGCATAATCACATGTTCTTCCTTTATCACTCAACTGTGTATTTCCACCACTGATTCTGGAGTGCAGCAATCACCTTCTTGTTGCTGGGAATAACACCCAACCAAAAGCAGTTTATGGAAGGCAAGGGATGATTTTGGCTTAAAATTTTCCAGAAAGGTTTCATCATGGCAGGGAAAACATAGTAAGAGCAGGATGTTGGCTCACATCATTATGCACTAGCAGAGAGGCAGAAGCAAGTATGAGTGAGGTAGCACTTGCAAGATAAATTGGATTATAACATCCCAGAGAACTGCTCCAGCAAGGCTCTACTTCCCAAAGGCTCCACCAGCTGGGGATTAAGTATAAGGTTTAATCACAAACACATGAATCTATGGTGGACATTTTACATTCAAACTGTCACGAGGTGCATGCCATTTTTGGCAGCCCCAGGGGTAATCTGGTCTTTGCTCACCATGGGACTGGAATTATGGGAATGTGTGGCTATGCCCAGTTGTTTGCATGGGTTCTAGAGAATTAAATTCAGGCGGCCTCAGGCCCTCTCAGGTCTTCATGCTTGCAAAGCACACCACTCTTTCTGCTGAGCCATCTACCCAGCTTCAGTGCCTTTCTTTTCCCTGAACAATTAACCCATTCTGCAGTCAAGTTTCCTGGGGAGGAGGGAGGGAAGAAACTTTGGTTCTTCAGGAGATCCTGTGACAAATGATAGTGCAGTGTTATGGGTTACACTATTTTCAAGAAATTTATCTTCATATATATTGATTGGTTTAAGAAGGCAATGGGGGCTGGAGAGATGGCTCAGCAGTTAAGGCACTCGCCTCCAGTGCCTAAGACCCTGGGTTCAATTCCCCAGGACCCACATAAGCCAGATCCACAAGGTGGTGGCCCTGGTGTTTCTCTCTTCCTCTCTCTCTCTCTCTCTCTCTCTCTCTCTCTCTCTCTCTCTGCTTGAAAAATGAATAAATAAAATATTTTTTTAAAAAAGAAGGCAATGAATATTGGCTGCCTAATTTGTATGTGTATTGGGTTAATCATAAGAAATTTAAAGGTAGATTTAAGCTTAGCTAATATCTTTGAAGAGCCAATGTAACTCAAATAAGACAAGAAAAGATGTGTTAGAGAGTGAAAAAAAAAAGATGTGGACAAAGATACAAAGATTTCCAAGTACAGAGAGAGGTGAGGGAGTTTGGAAAAACTGAGGAGAGCCTTTATGGGAAGTTTGGTTTGAAAACTGCAGAGGTAGAAAGAATCAACAGAACAAAGACTTGAAGTATAACGAGAGCCTCAAAGGTGAACATCCTGGACGGTAATGATCCTGCACTGAGAGGAATCCTAGCATGAAAGGTGAGGGCAGAGTGAGCCGCTTGACATCACAGCAGAAGGGTTCTTATGATGGGCAAAGAAAACTTCCAAGTCCAGATCCTCGGGAATCTCAAGGTCGTACTCATTTGAAATGACTGATGAGTCCTATCCAGAGGCAGCAGAGAAGACTTTTCCTACCAGACCTAGAAGTATTTGAAAAGTGAGAGCTCTTTCTACAATATAAATGATGGAGTATAGCAAGATATGGAGGGCCCAGGGGCTAGAAGAGCAGAATGAATAAAGAGTGAGGAAAAATTCGCCTTTCAGTGAGATTGATATGAACTCTGGTGCTGAAAGAGTGATGAGTTAGGGTTGAAAAGAGTTAGAGTTGTTTGGGGACATTGTATCAGTCAATTAGGTTAAACTTTTATACTGCATAGTAAATGACAGCCAGTTCTCAGTGGTCTAATGTGACAAAAATATATTTCTTGCAAGAACAGTTCAATTCTGTTCCCAGTGTTTTTCTATGGCACACTCACTCATTTCAGTGACTCTGGTTGAGTGCCTTGGTCCTGTGGGTGTTTATTCTTCACGCAAAGTGTCCTCCTGACCGAAGCAATAGGGAGAGAGAGATTGTGAGACCTTATAAAATGATTCTTTTTGGAAATGATACTCATCCCACTTTCTCTAATATTTGCTGATTAAAACTGTCCGATTTTCCCAGTTAGCTTCAAGTGACTTCACAAGTGTAGATTCTCATAGAGCCAGAAAAGAACAATGAATAAGTATTGCTGAGGATTCAAAAACCACCTTAGATAAATTGATGCTGACAATATCTAACATATATTTTGTGGTATGAGATTTGGGTTCATTTGGCAGCTAAAAACAAACAGCTGGGAATCATCATTATAGATGCTGCTCTGTGTGTCAATTTCTCATTTCAGAGCAATTTAGGAATGAGCTGATTTTGGCTTTACAGAACCAGAGAGTTGAGTCCATGTCGGGGAAGTTACTGTCAGAAGCAGGCATCAGCTCTTCACATCATCACTTAGGCAGAGGGGAAACACTAGTGAGCCCAGCCCCAAGTGACCTTCAGTAAGGCTCCACCTCCTAAAGATTCCACAACCTTCTCAAACAGCTCCCCTAGCAATGGACTAAGTGTGCAAACACAAGCTACGGGGGATTCCTGACCAGAAGCAACTTAGGGAAGGAAAGAGTTTATTTTCACTTAAAGTTCCCCAAAGTAGAGTCCATCATCAAAGACGGCATCGCATGCCGGAGTGGGAGCAAAACTGGTCACACTGGGTGTAGTCAGGAAAAATATCAAGTGGAGCCAAGCTAATCTCCAAGCTTACCTCTAGTGACTCACTTCCTCCAACAACATCTCTTAAAGGTTCCAGAACCTTCCTAAACAGTGTTACAGACAGGGGGTCCCTTTTTCAAGCACATGAGTCTATGGGAGACATCTTACTTTGAAATCACAACACTCTTTTACAAAAGTGCATGTCTTGTACTGATAAACAAGTAAAAAGTATATGGTTGTGAAAGCCATAGACTCTAGGGTGTAGCACATTACTGTTGATTGACTCAATGGACTTCTGTACTCATCAAATTGTCATATAAACATTTATGTCGTGCTTATCCTCACAGACTAGTGCTATTTCACCTTCGGTTAGAGAAGCTTCTTTTTGCAGATGGTGGTGGATATTAGGGAGAACTCAAAGCTTGTCAAAATGTTGAGAAGTGCAGGTTGAATGCTTGGTGCTCAAAGAGACATCGTTACTACACATACCCTCTGAGGCTCAAAGAACATTGTGGAAGAGGGGATAGAAAGAATGTAAGAGTCAGCAGAGGGGGTGGAATGCATTGGAATATTATCTTCCAGACATGTAGTAAATTTTATGACCAAATAGCAGCAGTCACCAACTCCACAAGACCGCCAGAGAATTGAGCTTATTAACATTTCTACATGGATGATGGAGGAGAGCCGAAATGTGCTATCAAAATAGAAGAGGGTATCATTGGAAAGAAGGAGGAATTCAGTGATGGGGTGAGGGGTAACAAAAGGAGGTTTTGAGAGGGCATTATGATTAAAATGCATTGTATATAAAAACATCAATAAAAAGTTAGCAATAAAAAATAAGACAATTAACATTTAGGTACAGTGGCTTCAGAAGGGTCAGTTGTCTAATTCTGCACAGCTGGAGGAAGGTGCTCTGGGAACTTGAACTGAGGCTTTATCTGATGTGTAATCATTGCATATACTTCTTTTCCTACCACAATTATCAATCTAAATGGAACAACCCAAATCAGAAAATGGTTACCAAGAATTTGTCTAAGTGAATGGGAGAACAAATGTGTACTGTTTGGACTGAATTAATTTGGGTGAGCCGTTTTCATTTTCTATATTTGTAGATCAGACATCATACCCTGGGAACCTTCTTGAAATTTTGTGGTGGCATGTGGTTCACACAGTGAGAAATTTCAGGTGGTCCTGGCATGTGTCATCTGGGATATTTTGTCCCATCAGCTGCTGCTCGTTGCCCTGCAAAGGAAACTCTGTTTGAGAACATTCTCTTGCAAGTGCTAGCAGATGTTTTCTGAGCTTCTTCCTCCAGCTTTTTTATTGCTAAATGGGAATGAGAATCAATCAATATATTCTGGGGAACATGAGACTGCTTTGCCAATTTTAAGATCATTATCCTTGTTGTTTATTGAGAGTCTGTTTTATCCTTCAAGTCCTTCCACTTATTCTATTGACTCAGACTATCTCAGGAAACAAGATAACAATCTTATCAGATTTGTCCCAGTCAGTCACAATTCATGTAAAATAGATGTACTGGTTCAATCCCCTTAATTTCTTCTAATGACAAGGAGAGGTCCTAAGCATGAGAAATAGTACCAGGGTCAAGAGCTGTGTGGAAAAATTTTGGAGGAATCTTGCAGTTTGCCACTTTGTATGCTACAACATTAGTTGACATTAAAAAAAAAGAAAGAAACAAAAATAAATAATTAAAACACAATCCTAAACCAGGCATTGTGCACAGCACTTGCCTTTTAATCTCAACACTTAGGAGTCAGTGGTAGGAGAATCAACATGAGTTCGAGGCTGTCCTGAGACTATATAGTGAATTCCAGATTCCAGGTTAGCTTGGGTGAGAGCAATACTCTACCTTGAAAAACCAAAAATAAAACAAACAAACAAACAACAACCACACACATGATTCTAGTCAAACATGTCAATCATGTCATTCCATAATAGAAGACACCATGCCTGCCTTAATGATCTACTACGTCACAAGTTTTCACCACTCTGCTATGAACAGAAGATCTGTTAAAGCACAGCTATCTGGTTCTTGCCATATGCATCAGTGGCTGACGCAGTAGAGCAGGGGATCCAATAATGTCTATTTTTCTTAAATTCCTGGATGTTGCTGATGCTGGTGGTATGAGGTTGGCATGTTGAGAATAACTGTTGTTCTTAGACTTACTGAATCAGGGGCTGGACACAGCACTTTTGTTGTTAAGCCTTTCAGAAACGTGTGATGTGTGATCAGTCTTGGGAATCAGTGGTCTAATAATATTGAAAAAAATGCCACTGGGATAATTTACCTTTACCAAACAGATATCAAAATATAAAGGAAGAAGTTCCAACATCATTGGTAAAATATTTAGTGAGGGTCTGCTATGTAAATGACTATTTATATGCTGTTAGAAAGTAGAGAAGGTACCACCAGGACGTAATAATCTATTAATAAAGAAAGCTGTCCTCACATATGTGACAGGATCTGTTATCTAGGGTCTCAGCTGGCATCTTTGTTATGTTTTGAGAAAGGGATAGGGAAATATTAAAGGAGGATGGAAACTTATTCAGGGAGTTTAAGCATCATTTTCGGTAGGAAGCTTATGTTTCTAGGCTGATGAAAGTTGAGCATAAAGGCATTCAAGCAGAGGAAATTACACTGCAATGCAACCTGTCTGCAATGCTGACTGTCACTGTGAAACATGTTAAGGAAGCTTTAGTAACAAAGTAGACACACTCAGGGTGTCATCCAGTTAGATAGGGCTTACTTCAGAAATAGTACCAGCATGTTTGGCTTGGCAGGAACAGAGGTAGTCAGCGAGGAGCTGACTCTGTTGGCATAGTTTCCTGACTAGATTGTTAACAGTGCTTCCCTCTGAGTACTGAGTGGAGGCAGCTTCAAGTCCTTGTCTGATCTCCCATGGCCAAGCTGACTTCCCTGCCCTTGGCCTTCAAGGTCCCCCAAATTGATGACCAAATGATAATAAGCAATCAGCAGTGAAGAAGCCTCTGTGTTTCTGCTCCATGCTTTTTTTTTTTTTGGTCCTGGGTAGCCTGGATCCCAGGACTTCTGGATTTTTAACCTCACCCCCAAGTTGAAGGAATTGAAGTGAAAATAGAAAGAGCTTGATCAGCAAAGCTTGGATGCAAAAGGAAAAGGTTGTAACTCCATACTGTAGGTATTTGCAGAGGGAAAAATGGGCTTGTGATATTTGTAGCTCACCATGACAGAGGGGAAAACCTTACATACAAGAAGAGTCTAGACTGTTCTACCTTTTCCCATGAAAGCTTTATCTTTGCTGACACTCACCCTCACATCTGGCATCCTGTCAGTTGCAATCTATAAAGCTGAAAATCCCTACACCCAGATTTCAGTGTGATGGATGTTAAAAGCAACATACTTGAAGGCAAAACCATCACTCCATGTTCTTTATAGAAGCTGCAGTTGAGCCTTATGTATAGTTCAGATACAGGGCATCTTTGTAGTCATATTGTTATAGAGAAAGTTTTTAACACACTTGGCATCATCAAAGAACAAGTTATCCTCTGTAGTATTATCATGTCAGCTGCTAATGGGAGAAGAAATTTACTGTGTGAAAACAAGAAATACTTGTATGCTACACATTTATTAACATTCTTGATTTAATAGCAAATGTAAACATAGAGTTTTGGATATCTCAGATTTAATTATAGTTTTTTTAAAAAAATATTCATTTATTTATTTGTAAGCAAAGAGAGAGAGAGAGAAGAGAGAGAAAACAGACATAGAAAGACTAGATGCTTAAGAGCCTCCAGCCATTGTAAACAAATTCCAGATGTATGTGCCACTTTGTGCATCTGGCTTTACAGGGGTACTGGGGAATTGAACCCATGTTGTTAGGCTCTACAGGCAAGAACGTTAATGACTAAACCATCTCTCCAGACTAAATTATAGTTTTTAAAGTCAAGAAATTATTGCTATTTAACACATGTGGAATAATAATTACATCTCATTAATAGTGGCTACCTCATCCTCTTCAGATAATGCTATGTGTCTGATGATCTGTTTTATCAGGTGTTATGAAGTATTAATGTGCAATAAAAATAGGGATCAATGTTAATTTCTCTTTAATGCATTTGGAAATATTCTTTCTAAGACATAATATAAATAAAAACTTTAAAAAAAGACAAAAAAGAGGCCTGATCCCATAATTTGAAAAAAATTGACTGTTTAATGATAAGATTAGATAAACTAAAAAATGAATTTTTTAATCATTAGTAACTATTTCTTTGCATGTTAAAAAACTAGATTTACCATGTACTTTCAATAGATTTCTGGCAGAGGGAAATCTCTAGGTATCTTGCTCTAATGGAAAATTTATGAAATGCAGCAATGTTTTATGAATACAGTTGTGCTTACTTGCCACTGCTCTCTGATGAGCTTCAGTTATTATTTGAAAGATTTGCCTCCCCAGTGCTCAAGTTGGAGCAAATTTGGCCACAGTGAATCTTCTGGGGAGTAGTAATTTATAAAGTGATTCGATTCCCAAGGACTGGACAGAGTATGGTACTATACCTTCAAATATTTCATCAGAAGCCAATTTGATAAAGTTGATTTGTGAAGAAAGTGGCATTTGCTTTTTGGGGATCCTGGAAAGTTCCTACAGGCTTGTGGAAACATCAAACATAGAATCAAGTTTGCTTATAAATAAACCAATTGATGAAGTTCCATGAAGTATTGGAAGTACGTTGCACTAAGGATTGGGGAAAACACTTATTATAGACTCAACAAGAAAGATCTTAGGATGACATTGATCATAAAGAACATGGAAAGATCTCACTGTCCATTGCATTCCTGACCTGCTTTGCTGGGTGAGAGGCAGTGGTCTATGTGATGCAGTGTTCTGTAGGAGTGAGAACTGACAGATCAATGCTGGCCATGGATTGCAGCTGGTGCTCCTTGTCTAGGGTCTGGTCCTCAGCTTTATCACCTGAGGGATCTCTTTATTCATTCCTCAAGCCTCATTTAATAGGTGGGTAAACTGAGGAACCTTGAACTAAGGAAAACCACAGAGCATAGTGCTTCTCAAGTGGTCTATGGCCTGGTGCCACAGAGAGTCCCACACATGCTGACAAGCTGCACAGGAGCATGTGTGATGTAAAGCCAGAATCTCACACAGAGAGACTTGGAGAGGTTGGTGGTGGTGTAGTCTCTAGGGAGCCTTCCTCTTTTCCTAGTCTTCTTCTCTACTCCTAGATTTGCAACACTTGACCATATTTATTAGAAATAATAGCATTTTTTGAAACATGTTCTGGCATGCACTAGCTCTGACAGTCTGCAGCCAGAAAATAATGGGTTTTAGTGCATAGATGTTAACAGTCAGATGCTCAGTGACATAAATGTGACACTTTGCAAAGGGCCTTTGATATATGGAGTAAAACGAGCGATTCTATTAGCACAATGAGGTAAGGTTTATCTTTTAAGAGGGCAGCTAACATTGTCAAGAGGAGGGCTGGATGTCTTATGAATGCTCACTCCAAGGCAATTTAGACTTCAGAAAGTAAGCCATCTTCCACCAGATTCCCATCTATGCACTGGTTTAGGTGAAAGTAGCTGCTGTGGCAGGGAAAAAAATCTCAGTGGCTTTAAGAGCAGAAACTTGTTTTTATACATTTGAAGAGAAAACGGTGATATAGGAAGAGTCTGCACGACAGTCATTGAGAAATCCAGGCTAATAGGGCCCTGAAAAATGCATTCTCCCTGCGAGCCCAGGAGGAGAAGCAAAGGGTTTGTGAGCAACAAGCTAGCTTTGCCACATTAACCTAAATAGAAAGTCACTCAAGTGTCTCATGTAATTTTTGTGGTTCTCTAAAGATTGTACTTCACATTTTAGCTTTTATTTTATTTAAATTACTTTACCCCCATTTGAGTATGTCTTGTATTAAGCCAGATGCAGAGGCAGAAATATTATTTTTGATGCATACATTGAAGCTATTGATTGATTGGTTAGCTATTCAATAGGCATATTTATTTAATGTATTATGTAACAAATATATAACATATATGAACATATGGATATTATGTATACATGCATTATGTATTGCCTATCTATCTATCTATCTATCTATCTATCTATCTATCTATCTATCTATCTATCTATCTATCTATCTGTGTGTCTGTCTGTCTGTGTATCTGTGTGACTGTCTGTCTATTGATCTATCCATGTGTGTAAGCCCAAGAGGGGATAAAATATGTATGAAACAAGTAATGTAGATTTGAATGAAATCAGAGAGTTTCCAAATAACTCAGAACCACATTTTATTTTGAGTTTGTCAATCTGATTGCTCCAGAAGGTGTGGAAGTCAGGGACCTGATGGAATTGGTTTGCATATCTTCGTTGACACTTGATATTTTAAGTAACTTCTTCAATATTCCGGCTTGTAATATTGGAAGTAGACGACAGCATCCAATGTTTTTTTCCCATTATACCATGGCTCCAATGGACATATGGAATTTAGAGTCACTGGTGGGCAACCTTGTTCTCTTCTGGCCAGCATGTGAGAACAAATTTATCTTCCTTGATTAAGGCTACCTTTCTGGGCTGCTATTATCAGACTTGGCCATTGCAGAGGATTAACCTTCAAAAGGAGAGATTTATAGTTTCCAAAATAGAATTTATAGAGGATTTCCAAGGATAGGCCCATACTGATGCAGACAAATCTTTCTTCAACTTTCAATCATATTTCTCTGTTTTAATTACTTGAGTTAGAATATATGAACATTTATGCAGTCTATGAAAGTGTTGAAAAACTGAGAAAAAGATTGTTGAGTTCTGCCAAATAACAAAGTTTCAACTACTAATAAATGATGAAATCAGCCTTATTTGCTTTTCCTATCCATGCCTATACTGGAGTTCTACTTATGGTTTAGATTCAGAATGCTCTCCTCAGTTGAAAGTTGAGCAGAGCTTGGTTTATATGGATCCATTTAAGGACTACATGGATTTGTTTTATCACATAAATGGGGGTGGAGTATGCAGGGCCTTCAGTGGTTCATACTAAGGAAACAAAGCTCATTTTCTTCAAAGTGAGCAAAGAAAGATTGCAAAGAAATATTGGACTTTTTCTTTGAATTTAACAGAAAGTTTCCAAATTTAATCAACCAAATAAAAATTTTAAAGATATGTCAGCAGATACTAATACCTATTCCTCCAGATTCATGTCACATTCATTTTTTTTCTCTAAAGAGTGTTCACATAAAACTCAGTAAGTACCCTAATGACCTTAGAAGCTATGTCCAACTCTCTCTGTATAATGATTAAGCAAAATTAACAAAAACACACTTGAACTCATTTTTCTTATTCACTGACTATTTCTTTGGCATGTACACTTGCTTAATCCTCATAGATAATGATTGATGGGGGTTGTGGAGGAAGCTCAATGGCTAAAATGCCTGTGAAAACCTGCACTTGAATCCCAAGAACACATGTGAAAAGCTCATCGCAAAGCGCACCTGTGATTTTATTGATGGGGAGACAGAGACAGGATGACCAGTTGGAAAGAACTGATTAACTTCAGGTTCACTCAAAAAATAAGGTTCAGAGAAACTGAGGACACCTGACATTAACCTCTGGCCTCAATAAATCATATGCACACCTGTAAAAACATGTGATGACACACGAACATGGACACACACCTATATCTCATGCACACACACAAACTAATAAAAAAGACTACAGAAATATCAAAACACCTAAATATTTATGTTTTCTTTACCAGCAACTAAAAACTCAATAAAAGAATTAAACATATTTACTTCTTTATGTCCTGTGAAGCATCTACCAAATCTACTTCCTATGGCTTTCACTTATAATCTCTAGATAAGACTAAAGAAAAGAGTGTGAAGAAAATGGAAATTGAAATGACTGAAAGTAGGTAGATTGTGTAGAGGCATTGCATACAGGAGGATAGTTTTGAGTTCTGTACTGTCATACAGCTTTATACAGTGGGGAGAAAGTCAGAAAGTTCTCAATGCAGGTAAAAAACCATAATGTTTTTGTCTTAATGAACCAGACTTCGTAGTTTGTTACAACCACAGTTCCTATAAAATGGAAAAAAAACTCCAGTGGATAGATAATCAGAGACATAAATCTTAAGTTCTTCAAGGGAATGGTGTTCCAATCTCTGGCTACCCCAGCGTGAATGGGACAACCTCCATTAAAGCTGAGGCTCCCACACAGTGAGCTGCAACTTGAAATGTTTCTTGGTAACGAAGTTTTTAGACTGTTGAAATCATTGAACAAACAAAAAACACTTTTTGGAAAAATATAATAGGGTCTAGTCTGTAGCTCAGAAAATGTGACACAATCTAAATTACTTCCCTTGGGAAAACTGGAAAATTATGATCTATTCCAGAGAGAGGAAAAGGCTATCCACAGAGAATGACTCCAACATGAGCTAATGTTAGAATTTGAGCACATATTGCAAAGTAAGTTTCATGACTATACTCAATAAATATAAAGATAAGTATCCTCATAATCTATGCAGGTTATAAAATCTCAGCAGAGAAGTATAAACTGTAAAATAGAACCAAATGGAAAAATATATTTCTTATGAATTGTACTTAACCCATGTGTGATCAGAGAATATTTATTTTTACATTTTAATCATTAATTTTATTTTGAATGTGAACTATAAACAAATTAAAGTTTAGTTTATCTAGGTTTAATTGAGCATAATTGGTAACTAATTTGTAAATATTTATTATGTGTAACAATTTGATTTGATGTATGTATGCATTGGGAAATGATTATGACAAGCAAGATAATTAACACATGTGGGACCCTGCTAAGAGGCATGGAGGATTTAGGGTTAAAGGAAAGTTGAAGTTTCCCTGAAACTCCTATAATCTCATTCTTATTATTTGAGATTGAGACCTCTTATTGGCCTTGTCTCTTCCCTTTTATCCTTGAAATTGCAGCCCCCCTCCCCTGGCAGGCTGCAACAAACTCTGATAAGCCCAGACACTTCTAGGCCTGAGTTTACTAAAGCTCACATACCCCAGCTGTGATAACTAGCCTGGGCAAAAAAATGTTTAAAGGTCACAGTTCCTCTGCAGCCACCACCATCCAGTACATACCTAAAGTCACATACTTCCCGCCACTTGGAGCTGAGAAAGCCCCCTAAACTTATCTATGCAAACTAAGCATCCACAGGTTACTGGCCCCTGCCAATCACTTCATGAAACATCCACAGACTATGCTGCCCCTACCAATCCCCTTGCTGCTTATGCCCCTGCCTCTGATTTTTCCTCTGGTTACTCCTTTATATAAATGACCTTTTCACATACAATAAATGAGCTGTTCACTGTGACTACATCCCGAGAGCTCTTCCTCTCATCGGCTCACCGCTATTCCAAGACTCTGTCCACTCAGCTCCGTGGATGAACAGGGAATTGACACAACTCCCCAACTAAGCCACAGAACAACAAACACAGACACCATTTCACATAGCTATCAGTGTGACCATGTTGGTATGTGAGCTTGTGTGGAAAAAACACTAGATCTCCAGAAAAAATTCTCATTTAGCATGTGTATGTATATAGTGCGTGTATATGTATGCGTATTCCTATATGTGTGTGGGTACATATATACGTGTTCATGAATATGGATACCAGAGGTCAAGGATGACTTCCTCAATTAGTATTCTACACTATTTTTAAAAATATTTTATTTATTTATTACTTTATTTTTTTGAGACAAAGTCTCTTTCTGAATTTAGGATAGCAGCAAGTACTGGAGATACTTCTGCCTCTACTTCTCTAGTACTGAGATGATAGGCATGTCCTATCACGTCTGACATTTTTAAATGGGAGCTGGGGATTCAAACTCAGATCTTCATGCTTGCAGAGCAAGCGCTTTACCCACTGAGCATCTCCTCAGGTTTCTTAGTAGATTCTTTTAAAAAAAAGTTTGTTGCCGGGCGTGGTGGCGCATGCCTTTAATCCCAGCATTTGGGAGGCAGAGGTAGGAGGATTGCTGCGAGTTCAAGGCCAGCCTGAGACTACAGAGTGAATTCCAGGTCAGCCTGGGCTAGAGCGAGACCCTACCTTGAAAAACCAAAAAAAAAAAAAAAAAAGTTTGTTAAATAAAACATACCTGAAAGCTTTCATTTTTCTCTCTCATTTATTTCTGTTGAGTCCTACTCATTTTATTCTTTTTGCTATCTGTAAAATTGCCTTTATCCTTTCAAATAATCTTGAAACCAAAAAAATACTGATTTTTTTATTCAGGCAGTTATTGTGGTCAAGAATTTTTGTTGGAAACAGGTTATTAAATATGATCAGGTTTATATCAGATTATATATGATAATATAGAATACAATTATACTATGATTATAGCTATGTCCAGTAAAGAGCACACCATAAACAAATCAGGCAGGACTATTATGCTCATTTTTAGGTGGGAAACTGAACTTATGTTATACAATTCTGCTCTTTACCAACATAATGTGGTAGGAGATATTCATAAGAAATAGTAGCATAATGCATTTTTGTGTTAGATTCCATTTTACACTTTTTATTTCTATTTTGAAATATATTCCCAATCATTTGTTATGAGCATGTTTTCATTATATAATTATTATTCATTATGTAATCTATACAGCTCACATCTCTTTCTCAATTATCATAGCAGAAAATATGTAAAACTATTACAGAGAGATGGGTAGAAAGTTAGAATTTTATATTCTTTTTAAAATTTACTTGCAGAGACAGACAGAGAGAAGAGAGACAGATACAGAGAGAGAATGGGTGCACCAGGGTTTAGCTGTTGCAAATGAACTCCAGATCCATGCGCCACTTTGTGCATCTGGCTGTATATGGGCACTGGGGAATTGATCTTGGGTTGTTAGGCTTTGCAGGCAAGCACCCTAACCACTTAGCAATCTCTCCAGCCCCAAATTTTATATTCTTGTTGTCTCCTTTCTTCTCCTTTCCTCTTTTAGTGACCCAAAGGGTACTATAGTGAGTCACAGATATTGGTTCTCAAATAGAAGTATGCATGGACAACAGATCAGGTATGACAAAAATGCACAATTTGGTCTCTCACCCCCATCATGTTTATTAGGTAAGCAAGGCAGAATGATATCATGTAATGCTGATGTAAGTACAGTTGGGGCTCCACAGCAATACAATTTAAAATAAGTAATGTAAAGATAAACTGCCTTTTGTGTTTATAGCCTATGAAGAAGATTTAAAACCTGAAGTCAAGGAAGTTATGGAAGACAGTTAAGTACAGACCAGTAAGAGATAATGTCAGAGGAATGTGTTCATGGTGCATTGAGGGTCCTGGTTACTCAAGCCCTTTCACTCACTGGCTTTTACACTTTACATTCATGGACCATGTTCATTTTCAAGGAGGGCCAGCGGTTGGAGGTGAAATAAAAAAAAATCATGTTTTTTTTTTCTCATCTTCTATATGGAGTTCAGCTTTGTGTTTGTCCCTAGATAATTTAGCCAGCTCAAAAAAATAGTTCTTTCTTTACAAACAATAAATATTTTCCCAGTTTCCTTCCATTTCCCACTTACCATTGCTAGTTTGTTTCCTGTACTTCTGATTTTTTATTCTTCACCTGTGTTGAAAGATGTCCCAGGTGCTCATGTTCAATTATTTATTGGCACACCATTTTTATTATAACAATTCACCTTAATAAGTACAGTTGAATTTCCTTCTTCCTTTCTGTTCTGTGTATGAACATTTAAGATAGAATTTTATCATCTGGAGCTACTCTGCCATCTAACTCCTTGTCAGAACTATAGCTGTTAATCATATTCAATTATGAGGGAAATATATTTGGCTTGAATTCAATAAGGACTCACTTACCTTCTGAACAGAACTCAGAGATATTCCTCAGGCTCAACTTTTTCTGTCCTCAGGTGTTTTCTGTATCACAGGATAGTTAAACTGGCACTTAGAGGCTCTGTATCCCAGCTTTCATGACAACTGGCTTCCAACACTGTTCACTCCAAATAGTTATTGTCAGAAATTTGGAATATGGGAAGTGATACAATTCTCATTTTGCCTCCTGTGGTTACTTACATTGGGCTAAGACTCCAGGTCCTTGCTGAAAGGTCTGTCATGTTCAGATTTCTGTGAAGTGTTACTGGCCTAGGGGTTGGCACAATCTGCTTATTTATCCCTGTGTCTCCATAAGTCTGAAACATAGTGGATGTCTGCTGTTGTTAACCCAAATTACCATAGTTTCTCAGCTCATCTTTCTATGTGTAATAGGTTTCCTGAAATAAATTCCTTCTGTTGTAGATGCTTTCTTAATTCACCTTGATATCCTTATTTTCTTTTCTCCTTCCTTTCCCCTAAACCTACCCCATCCACCCTTCTTTTGGACAAGGAATTTCTTCACTCATTTGACAGGAATTCATATCTATTTTCAATTTTCCAGTGCACCCAAATGTGAAGCCACCTATATCTTATCCCTATCTTTTGAGAATAAATTTTCAACACATTTTCAATGGAGGAAACTTATTAGTAATTGACTGAAAGGGTTTTTAAATGGTGAAAATTATAATATG
Organism: Zapus hudsonius; assembly: GCA_004024765.1. Lineage (NCBI taxonomy): Eukaryota > Metazoa > Chordata > Mammalia > Rodentia > Dipodidae > Zapus > Zapus hudsonius. The sequence goes on along the minus strand of PVHP010032715.1, from coordinate 4,877 downwards.
CTACCATTTAAACATAGGATACTTATTAAAAATATCACATCATTGACCCTCTTCTGTGCTATAGGCTCATGTAAGTTAAAGCAGCCAGAGACCACTAGAAATCCCTCCTCTTCACTGTGAAGCACTCAGGATTTGACATCTTGGCTGGGACCCAATTGGGATAGGATGATTAAGTTCAAGCAGCTTGATTCTACATAACAAGCCTCTTCTCTATGCCCTGGGGGCACAATCTTCCAACCACTGGGGCTAGGAGGCCAGCTGAAGTCTAACATTCATATTCCCTTCATCAAGCTTCTTCCCAACATTGTTTGTGAGGGGGTTGTGGGAGTACTAAACGCCTCTCATTTGGGCTAAGAATCAAATATAAGTTCCAGCCCAGAAGCAAGTGAATTGAGACAACTACATCCACAAAGTGATTTAAAAAACAAAAAGCTAAATGAATTAACAAGCACTAATCCAGCACTGAAGAAGATACTAAGTGGAGTCCTATACCCTGAACTGAAAAATAAACACATTTAAGAAACTACAGGAGGAAAAACAAGTAACCAAATTCAGAACACTTGTTAAGCAGATGAAGAGCAAGAAAGCATCAAACTCTATAAAAACTTAACAGGGACTGACAAATGCTTTCCAATAATAACTCTTAATATTAATGGTCTCAACTCCTCGATCCAAAGACATAGACTAATAATCTGGATCAGAAAACAGGATCCATCCTGTTGCTGCCTTCAAGAAACTTACCTCACAGTAAACGATAGACACTACCTTAGGGTGAAAGATAGAAAACGGTATTCCAAGCAAATGGAACTAGGAAGCAGGTATGGATATCCTAATATTTGACAAAACAGTCTTCAAACCCAAATTAATCAGAAAATATAAAGGTTACTTCACACTTATCAGTGGAACAATTCACCAAGAGAACATTACAATTCTAAACAAATACACACCAAATACACGTGTATTTAATTTTATAAATCAAAATCTACTAGATATAAAATCAGAGATAAGACCTAACACAATAATAGGGGGTGAAATTAATACCCCATTTCACAAATACTCAATGTTCAGCTATCATCAATAGATAGACCACTGAGACATAATATGAAAAGAGAAGCAAGAAAATTAAAAGACAACATAGCTCCATCCAATGGACCCAACAGACATTCATAAAACTTTCCATTCCAATTCTACAGAATATACATTCTTCTCAGAAGCCCATGGAACTTTTTCTAAAACAGATTACATATTAGCACACAAAGAAAGTCTCGGCAAATTTAAGAAAATTGAAGTAATGTCTTTTATTTTATCTGTTCACAATGCAATAAAACTAGAAATCAACAAGACAAACTACAGAATATACACAAATGCCTGGAGATTGAACAATACATGTTTGAGCAATGAATGAGTTGGAAAAGAAATCAAGAAGGATATTTAAAAAATCCTAGAAGTGAATAAAATAATAGCACAACTTACCAAAACCTATAGGAACTGATGAAGGATTACATATACAATAGAAAAGTTTATAGCTCTAAATACCTACATTATAAAAATAAAGAGATTCCAAATAATAACCTACTGATCTGCCCAAAGTTTTTGAAAAAAAACAAGACCAAACCAAATTCAAAAGTACCAGATGGGATGAAATATAATTAAGATAAAAAAATAAATCAATGAAATAGAAGGTAAAATAATTGATGAAACAAAAAGTAGCTTCCTCAAAAAGATAAATAAGATTGACATGTCTTTAGCCAAATTAACCAAATAAAGAGTGCTCTAATCAATAAGATTGGAGATGATAAACAAGATATTATAACAGATACCAATAAAATAAAAAGGAGCATCATTTAAAAACAATATCCCACCAAACAGAAAAATTTGGAAGAAATAAATGAATTTCTTAGCTCATATGTTCTTCCAAAGTTACAATGAAAAGAGATAACATACCTATAAAAAGTAACACATTTGAAGCAATATTCAAAATCTCCCCACAAAAAAATATCTAGGTCCAGATGGATTTGCTACATAATAATATCATAATGTATCAAAATATATCATTAGATATGAGACATTTGCTTCTCAAATGATTTCATAAAACTGAAAAGGAGGGAATGCTACATAACTCCTATGATGCTAGCATTATACTAATGGCAAAACCACACAATGACACAACAAAAAAATAAAAGTATAGACTACTATACCTGATGAACATAGGCAAAAAAACTCAATAAAATACTGGCTAATCAAATTCAACATCATATTAAAATATCATCTACCTTGATCAAGTAGGTTTTATCTAGGGAAGTAGGGGTGGTTCAACATATAGAAATCAATTAGCATAACATAAGACATATAGAGACTTAGGGACTGAAATCACATGATCATCTTAATAGATGTAAAAAAGGCCTTAGACAAAATACAACATCCCTTCATGACAACAACTTTTGACAGATGAAAGATGGAGGGATCATTTCTGAACACAATAAAGGCTCTAAGTGACAAATCTAAAGCTGACATCAGGGCTGGAGAGATGGCTCAGTGGTTAAGGCATTTGCTTGCAAAGCAGAAGGACCAGAGTTCAACCCCCCAATACCCAAGTAAAACCAGATACACAAGGTGGTGCATACATCTGGAGTTTGTTTGCAGTGGCTAGAAGCCATGGTGTGCCAGTTCTCTCTCCTCCTCCTCTTCCTCTTCTTCCTCTGTCTCTGCTTGCAAATAAATAAAAATGTCAAAAAATAAAATAAGTTTAAAGCTGACATCATGTTAGATAGAGCCAAACTTGAAGTAATTCCAATATCTGGAACAAGACAAGGGTGCCTACTCTCCATATTGCTATTTAACATAGAACCTGAAGTCTTAGCTACAGTGAGATAAGACAAGAGAAAGAAATTAATTGGGTAAAAGAAGTCAAACTAGCCTTATTTGTAGGCAATACTATTCTTTATCTAAGATAACCTAAAAAAATTGGCAAAAAAACTCCTAGATCTGATAAACACTTTCAGAAACGTGGCAAGATACAAATATTCACAAACAAAAATTAGTAGCTCTCCTATACACCAATGACACCCATACTGAGAAAGAAATCAGGAAAACACTTTCATTCAAAATTGCCACAACAAAAATCAAATATCTTAGAATATCCCTAACCAGGAACCTGACTATATAGACTATATAAAGAAATTGAGGAACACACCAGGAGATGAAAACATCACCAATTCTCATGGATTGGAAGTTTACAGATTCAATGCAATTCTGATCAAAATTTTAGCTACATTTTCTACAGAAATGGAAAAAATAGTTTTAAAATTCACGTGGAAGCAAAAAAGGTTTTGGAAAAATTTTCTCAATGAAAAGAATACTGCTGAAGGATCACCATACCGGATTTCAAGCTTTATTTTAGAGTGATGGTAACAAACACAGGAGGGTACTGGCAGACAAGTAAACATCTAGATCAATGGAATAGGAATAGAATAGAAGCTCCAGGAATAAGTTTATATAACTACAGCCATCCAGTGTTTGACAAAGAGCCCCAAAACATTGACTGGAGATAAGAACATTTTCAACACATGGTTGAAACCACAAATGGGGAAACAGGATGTCTAGACGTAGAAGAATGAATCTAGACCCTTAGCCCTCACACTGCACAAAAATGCAGTCTAAGTGGACCTCAATGTGAGACTCGAAATGATGAATAGGACTATAATAGCCCAGGGAATCAGAGAAGCAATCAACAAAGAGGCTCTCATGAAACTAAAAAGCTATTGAACAGCTAAGGAAATTTTCAAGAAAGTCAGCAAATTACCTACAGAATGGGAGAATATCTTTGCCAGTTAAGGGTCCGACAGATAATATCTTGAATATATGAAGAATTAAAAAAATAAACTGAGAATTCTAGAATATACAATGAACTAAAAAGAAACCCAAGTAATAAAAAAAAGTCTAAAACTCAATCAAAACATGGGTCATGCAAGGAATGCCCATTAGTGCAACAATGGTATTCAACCTGGGGTGGAGGGAGGGTAATCAAAGGCTGGCTAATTGGCTAAGAGATCCACTCAGTGGCATGGAACACTTAAATGGTACTGGGATCCACAGCCACTTCATATAGAGACCTAGAACCTGCTCTCTAAGGAGAAATCCGCAGGAGCCATAGGCCTACAGAAAGGGCACACCCCTGAAAATCTCCTCAAGTTAACATTTGTCCCATTTCACCAATATTAACCTAACTCTCTGTTGGAGATTCTGTTTGTATTTTTTAGAAAGCAAAGAGAACCATGGACAACCTAATTTCACCATTAGGAGCTGAGATGGTGGGTGGGTCCCCCAAGCTGTAGAACACCACCCCTAACTCACTATCTAAAGCCTTAATGAAACCTTGAAGGTAGGGTGTGATGAGTAAAAGAGCTGCCTCCCCAGCAAGTCAGATAACCTTTGGAAGGACAATGGAGATAGACATAGAGGATGATAGAGGATGTCCAGATAGTCCAAAGCAGAAATCCACAGACTCTCAAGAGTTTAAGAATAAAGCTGACTTAAAACTCACTCACCATGATTCAGAGAAATTTGTGGAAGAGGGGTTGGAAAGATCATAAGAGTCATGGTGGGGGAGAATATCCAGACACATTGTCCTCCTCCTCCTCCTCAACAACAACAACAACAAAAACACCACACACACACACACACACACACACACACACACACACACACACACACACAATGGGCTACAGCTCATGCAATTCATAACCCCACCTCAGGGACCTTTCCAGCAATCCCACTGAAGAGGGCCCTTAGTGGGTTAGGGCCAGGGAGGAGGGAAATGGGGGTACCAACACAAGACTTGTGGGTGTCTAATTATTAACAGTAAATAAAAAGAAAAA
>PVHP010032714.1:0-20151 GCA_004024765.1 Zapus hudsonius | reverse complement strand
GCCTCTGTTCTTGACTAGCTGTATGACCTTGAACAAGTCATTTCCCTGTTCTGGACCTCCATTTACCCACCTGGGAAAAGCCTGTTGAATACTGAGTTCCAATCTGTGGTTCTCAACATTCTGGGGCCTTTGGAAGTAAATGTAACTACAAATTGCATGTTTCAAACCCAGAGTCCAAATTTAACTCACGTATTCGGGGCCTCCTTTTCCCTCTCCTATATGCCCCTCCCCTCCCCTCCTCTCCTTTCCTTTCCACAAGGTGCCATATAGCTCAGGATCCTTGAACTTGAGATCCTCCTGCCTCTACCTCCTGAGGCCTGGGGTTTTAGGCACTGCCATTGCTGGGGATGGATCCCAGTGTTTCATGCATGCTAGGCGAGCTCTCTACCAACTGAGCTACAGTTCTGCTCAGTTCAGGGCTTTTAACCCCTTGTCATCCTTCTGTAAGACTCCTTGCCTTGTACATTATAGATGTTGAAATGTTTTTGGAGTGAATGGAAAAATACCTTCCAACTGTCACTTTCCGCAACAGCTCAGCTTCCAGAATGCATCTGCTTGGCTGCGTGTTACAGGGGGAAACAAAGGCACATAGCGAAGAGGTTTGTCTGCGTGTGAGAGGCCCAGATCCAGTGCCATGAGAATGTTTCCAAGCAGCTGCCCTGTTCAAGGCACTGGGTGCTGGTGTGGGGGCCTGACTCCATCCTGGCCCTGCAGAACTGAACGGACACAGCACTGCAGTCAGGACCACGCTGGGACTTCTGTCCAAGTGCCCCCTTCCTCCATCAGAAGGCATTCACAACTGCTTCCCAGGGTGTTATGCATCTGGGCTGGATCCTTCTTCTCTCTGCTCCTTGTCCCCGCTCCCCAATCCCCGCCACAGGTAGGGTCTCACTCTAACCCCAGACCGACCTGGAACTCCCTCCATAGTCACAGCAGATCCTCCCACCACAGCCTGGGTACTAAATGTGTGCACCACCACATCCAGCTCTCTCTCTCTCTCTCTCTCTCTCTCTCTCTGTTAGGGACTCTAGCCCAGGCTGACCTGGAATATTCACTTTGTCATTTCAGGCTGTCCTTGAACTCACAGCAATTCTCCCAAGTGCTGTGATTAAAGGTGTACACCACCACGCCTGGCCAGCTCTTCGTTTTAAAATGTATGTGTGTGTGTGTGTGTGTGTGTGTGTGTGTGTGTGTGTGTGTGTGTGTGTGCATATTCCTGTGTGTGGAGGACAGAGGACAATCTTGGGTGTCATTCCTCAGGAATATCATCTACTTTTTTATTTCTTTAATCATCCACCCTTTTTTGAGACAAGGTCTCTCAGCAGCCTGGCGCTTGACAAGTAGGCTAGGTTTGCAAACTCAAGGGCTCCGCCTTGTCTCCACCTCCCCGATACTGGGATTATAATTATGTGCCACTGTACCTACCTTTTTGGGGGGATCTCATGCTTGCAAGGTAAGCACTTATTGACCAGGCTATCTCTCCAGCCTATTAATTTCTCTCTCTCTCTCTTGGTTTTTTGAGGTAGGGTCTTGCTCTAGCCCAGGCTGACCTGGAATTCACTATGTAGTCTCAGAGTGGTTTTGAACTCACATTGATCCTCCTACCTCTGCCTCCCGAGTGCTTGGGATCAAAGGTGTGCACCACCATGCCTAGCTAATTTTTTTCTGGCTAATTAAAAAAATTAAAAAAACTATTTATGAGAGAGAATGTAAGAGAGGGGAAGAGAATGGGTATTCCAGGGCCTCTTATTGCTCAAAACAAACACCAGATACATCTACCACTTTGTGTGTCTGGCTTTACAAGGGTATTGGGGAATCAAACCCGGGCTGACAAGCTTTGCAAGCATGTACCTTTAACCCCAGCCCCAAGTTGTTATATTATGTTAATTGTTATAATCTCTATTTTCTTATGGTTGAAAAAAATTTAGGTGGGACATGGTGGCTCATACCTTCAATCCCTTGATAGGCTGAGGTAGACTCACCATGAATTTGAAGCTAGCTTGGACTGCAGAGAGAGTTTCACATCAGCCTTGGCTAAAGTGAAACCCTGTCTCAAAAAATAATTAAAATTGAAACATTTTGGGGGCTGGTATATACGTGTGTATGTGCCCTGGTGGCACCCCATATTCTCACCTGCAGCGAGGCTCACTCACATTAGGTGTTTTGTTCCATCACTGCTCATCTGGCTGGTTATGTTTTGAGCCTGTCTCTTTACTAATTCCAGAGCTTGCAGGGCTCTGATGATTCGCAGGTGTCTGATGATTCTCAGGTCTCTGCTCCCCTTGGAACTGGGGTTACAGGTGTGCATGACCGCTGTTTTATGTGGGATCTGGAGATTTGAACTCTGGTGTCTCAGGTCCTCTAAGGCCATCGTGCTTGCACAGGAATTGCACCTAACTGCATAACTGCAGAGCCATCTCTCCAGCTCCACCTTTTTTTTTTTTTTTTTGTTTTTCGAGGTAGGGTCTCGCTCTAGTCCAGGCTGACCTGGAATTCACTCTGCAGTCTCAGGGTGGCCTTGAACTCATGGCGATCCTCCTACCTCTGCCTCCCAAGTGCTGGGATTAAAGGCGTGCGCCACCACACCTGGTGCATTTTTTTTTCTTGAGACAGGGTCTCTCATTGAATCTGGGGCCCAACCATTGGGCTAGGCTAGCTATCCAGTAAGCACCAGGCATCCACCGATCTCTACCTCCACCCTCTGCCACCAGAGCCAGAATTACAGGCACATGCTGCCACGCTCAGGTCCTCATGCTTGCAGAGCCTTTTCTCCAGCTGAAGGCTTTCTTTTTGCTGTTCTCTATCCCCCTCTGTGTCCTAGGGAAGGGCTCAGCAAGGACAGAAGAGCCTCCTTCCTCTGGGTCCCAAACCCACCTCTCCAGTGCAAGCGCACCTGCCCCCTCCGGCTGGCTGCAGATGTTATCATGGGCATGAGCTGACTCACCCTCAAGTCATCTCACCCTGCTGGGCAGGAGCACAGTTGTCCTCTGGGCAGAGGTGCATCTGGGATGGCAGAGCTGGACTCACAGGGATGGAAACTGTCACTAGATTTTGGAACGGCAAACTTGAGCACGGTGATGAAGGATTGAGTTATGGGTGTGGGGAGGCGTCATCCAAAACAGCATGGGAAGTCTTGAATTGAGCAGTGCCAGGGGGAGGTCCCTCAACCTTGCTCCTGCACGTGGGAGTAGAATGTGGGCAGGGACGTTGGGAGAAGAGCTGAGGCCAAGAGGGAGGCAGGAGTTCATGCTTGGATGGCATGGAGCACACGATGAAACCCCAAACCTTTATTCTTCTTATTTTCCAAGGATGTGATGTGGTTAAAGAAATATCACCAGCTTTATGTCTGACAGTCTGTTTACATGTATGGTTTCTACTCTTGCTGGCCCAATGGTCCTTTGACATTCTGTGACTCAGTTTCCTCCTCTGGAATGTGGGGACTGGAATAATTCTAAAGGCTGCTGTGAAAGTTGAAACAAGGCACATAAATGACCTGGTATTTGGAGTTCATTTCCCACTTTACAGGGAAGGAGCCAGTTACCCAAGGTCAGATGGTTGCTGGTGGGGGCCCTACATGTCACGTGCTTCAGTCAAGTAGGCTGGATTCTGGTACATTTTTTGTTTTGTCTTTTTTTTTTTTTTTTGAGGTAGGGTCTCACTTTAGCCCAGGCTGATCTGGAACTCACTCTGTAGCCCCAGGCTGGCCTCGAACTCACATCGATCCTCCTTCCTCTGCCTCCCAAGTGCTGGGATAAAAGGCATGCACCATCATACCAGATTCTGAGTACCTTTATTTTTATTTTTATTTTTTATTTTTTGGAGGCAGGGTCTTAATAGCCCAGGTTGATCTGGAACTCACTCTGTAGCCCAGGCTGGCCTCGAACTCAAGGTGATCTTCCTACGTCTGTCTCCTGAGTACTGGGACTCAAGGTGTGCACCACTGCATCCAGCTCTAAGTATTCATTTTTGTGTGTGTGGTGTGTGTATTAATGTTCATATGTGTGTGAAAACACATGTGTGAATGTGCGTGTGAAGGTCAGAGGTCATCACCAAGTGTCTTCCTCAATGGCTTTCCACCTTATTTTTTGAGACAGTGTTCCTCCTTGAACCTGGAGCTCACTGATTCAGCTAGCAAGCCCCCCAAATCCTGCGGTCTCTGACTTCTTAGCACTAGGATTATGGGCGCTCACCATCATGCTTGGACTTTATGTGGGTGTTGGGGACCCGCATGTTTGTGCAGCAAAGCAATTACCCGTAGAGCCATTTCCTTAGCCCAACCTGTGACACACCTGTGTCTCCTCACTGCTGAGTAGCTGATGAGGTTCAGATAATGCTGAGGTTGTCGGGGTTTAACACGGAAGCAACGAGCTGGATTCCAGTAAAAATCTGATTCTTAACTAGGACAGGATTTGGCAAACTTTAGCCTGGGGACAAGTTCTGCTCAGGGCCTGTTGTTGAGAATACAGGGTATGGAAACAGTTATGTTCCTTTGTCTGTGGTTGGCCTGTGGCTGCTTTCAGCCGCAGCAATGGAGCTGAGTCATTGAAGAGACACGGTGTGACTCACAAAGCCAGAATCCTTATTACCTGGCTGTTTGTTTACCTAGAAAGTCCTCTGCTTTAACTCTGAATCCCCATCCCTTATCCTTGCCTTGTAACCTGAACAGTATTAGGTTGAGCAGGATATAGGGATGGAAGACTGAATCCTTCCCTCGTCTTCCCCACAGCCAGGGCAATGGCCCTTGTGTTTGCGTCTGTGTATTATAATAGATCAGGGGTTTTTAAAAATCATTTCATTAAAACATTGTTATTTAGAATAATTTTTTAAACTTTATTACTTTTGGACTGGACTGGTTTTTACTATGGATGACTAATTCTATTTATTATTATTGCTTACCAGAACTGCTGTGTTTTCTCCTTTTAAAGATAAAATACACATAGTAAAAACCTCAGGGCTACTTCTTTCCCCAAGGACAAGTTGAGGTTATTGGGTTTCCCAACAGCAGAAGTGGAGTCTGATGCAGGTCAGGTCACAGGAGCCGCGGCCACTGTAACTGAACAAAAAGAACACTGGGAGCTAGCAAGATGGCTAAGCAGTTAAGGAGCTTGCCTGCAAAGCCTAATGACCTGGGTTCAATTCCCCAGTACCCACGCACAGCCAGATGCACAAAGTGGAGCATTCATCAGGAGTCAATTTGCAGTGGCTGGAGGCCCTGGAACGCCCATTCTCTTTCTTTCTGCCTCTCTATCTCCCTCTGCTTTCAAATAAATAAGTAAATAAAATGTTAAAAAAAAAGAATACTGGATTTGGAGTCAAGAGACTTTGGCTTTAGCTCTAACCAGTCAGGTAATCTGGTTTTCCCATGTTGCTCCTGTGCCTCAATTTCCCCTTATATAAAATAAGGCCATTGAAGCCAGGTGTAGTGGCACACACCTTTAATCCCAGCACTTGGGAGACAGAGGTAAGAGAATCACTCTGAGTTCAAGGCCACCCCAAGACTACATAGTGAATGCCAGGTCAGCCTGGGCTAGAGTGAGACCCTACCTCAAAAAAATAAATAATAAATAAATAAAATAAGGCTATTGGGTCAGATATGACTGCTAATGTCTTTTCTTAGTATGGTGTTGTATCGCATAAAACCCCACTAAGATAAATCTTTGGAGATAGTTTTGCTGGAGGCTAGGACTGATGAGATGACCTCTAACCCCACTATAGGCCTCTCTGGCCTGAGCCTTGCATTTCTTTCTGGAGTGGGGAAGGTCTCCATGGAGAAGCACCTTACTAGTTATGTCTGCTGTTATCACAGGATGCAGGCCTCTTTAGTCAAGAAGGGGATTTAGGTCTGAGGAGGTTGGAGGGTGCGTGCTTGGCAGGAGGGCAGAAGGTTGAAGGACTTTGAGATTATACTCCATGGTGGCCAGGAGGAGGTGGAAGCCACAGCAAGCTCAGGGTAACCTGTTATCTCTGCTTGGCTGGGGACATCGCTATCAGAGCTGGGGCACAGGGCAAGGTGGACATGTCATCACCGAGCAGGGTGTGGGTGTCCCCACCTTCCCGCTAATCCCCACCATGCCTGAATACCTTCCCCAGCCAAAAGCAACTGTCCTTGGGTCTTGACTTAATGTCATTGCCAACAGTTTGACAGGCCAGAAAAGTCCTTGTTTGAATTTGCCACTGACTTGCTACAACTTAACCTTTCTCTCCTTGGTAGTTTTACTTTTATGAATGGATCATTCATGACCTCTGTTGCTGAGTCTTCCTTTTTTTCTTTTCTTTTTTTGGTTTTGTATCAAAGATTTGTCTTGTTTTTTTTAAAAAATATTTTATTTATTCATTTTCAAGCAGAGAGAGAGAGAGAGAGAGAGAGAGAGAGAGAGAGAGAGAGAGAGAGAGAGAGAGAGAGAAAATGCACCAGGACCACCACCTTTTGGGTCTGGCTTATGTGCGTCCTGGGGAATTGAACCTGGTGCCTTAGGCACTAGAGGCAAGTGCCTTAACCACTCAGCCATCTCTCCAGCCCTGAAGGTTTTTTTATTTTTAAAAGCTTTTTATTTAGTTATTTGCAAGCAGAGAGAGAGAGAGAGAAAGATAGATTATATAGAGAGAGTTAGTGTGTCAGGGCCTCCAGCCACCACAAATGAACTCCAGATGCATAGGCCACTTTGTGCATCTGGCTTTACATGGGTACAGGGGAATCAAGCTCAGATTGTTAGGTTTTGCAGACAAGTGCCTTAACCACTGAGCAATTTCTCCAGCCTGTATTGAAGATTTTTAAGAAAATATTTATTTATTTATTTATTTATTTATTTATTTATTTATTTATTTGAGAGAGAAAGAGGCAGGCAGAAAGAGAGGTGTGCCAGGGCCTCCTGCCACTGCCAATGAACTCCAGATTCATGTGCCACTCTGCCTCTGGCTCTCTGTGGGTACTGGGCTGGAAGACTTTGCAAGCGAGTGCCTTTAACTGATCAGCTCTCACTCCACTCTCTCTTTTTCTTAAAGCAGTATTTGACTTTTTTCTTTTTCTTTTTTGAAGTTAGCTCCTTAGAATGACTATATCTTAAGCCAGGCGTGGTGCCTTTAATCCCAGCACTTGGGAGGCAGAGGTAGGAGGATCACCATGGGTTCAAGGCCACCCTGAGACTATATAGAGAATTCCAGGTCAGCCTGGGCTAGAGTGAGACCCAAAAACAAAACAAAATAAAACAAAAACAACAACAAAAAAAGAATGACTATATCTTGGGCCAGGAGGACCGGGCTGAGTACTAGGCTATCCATGGTCCCCTGCCACAAGGATGGATCCAGATGACCCACAGAGGAGGATATCCAGCTGATTGGCGATGGGGAGGGGGGGCATTGGGAATTGGGGATAACAACTCATTGTTTGCCCACTAAATAATGTAACTCATTATGGACAATTAAAAAAATATATAAAAGGAATGACTATATCTTTGGTTGGTAAAAAATAGCATTTTTTTTTTTGAGTCAGGATCTCAGTCTAGCCCAGGCTAACCTATAACTCACTCTGTAGCCCCAGGCTGTCTTCTGATGATCCTCCTACCTCAGCCTCTCAAGTGCTGGGACTGAAGGTGTGCACCACCATGCCTGGCTAAACTTTTTTTGTGTGTGTGTGCTGAGACTTGAACCCCTGTAATTGCTTGTGGTAGGCAAGCACTCTATCACTGAGTTATATTCCCAGCCTAAAGTGTTTTTTTAAAAAATATTTTATTTATTCATTTTCAAGGAGAGAGAGAGAGAGAGAGAGAGAGAGAGAGAGAGAGAGAGAGAGAGAGAGAGAGAATGCACCAGGGCCACCACCTTGTGGGTCTGGCTTATGTGGGTCCTGGGGAATTGAACCCTGGGGCCTTAGGCACTGGAGGCAAGTGCCTTAACTGCTGAGCCATCTCTCCAGCCCAAGTGTTTGTTTTTTTAATTTTGTATTTTAGACTGATTAGTCTTTCCCTGGATTCCCATTTCACCCACCATTTTATAAACTCTTGACCTCTTCATTTTCTAAGAATGAGGCAAGAGTTGTTAGGCTAATTTTACAGGGTGGGAAAACCAAGGCTCAGGAAGAAAAGTAATTTACTGAAAGTTTTCAGAAATTTATGCCAGGCATAGTAACGCACACCTGTAATCCCAGCACTCTGCAGGTGGAGGCAGGAGGATATAGAGAGACCAAACTGTGTCTTAAAAATAATATCAATAACAAAATTAGTACTGAGATGAGAACTTCAGAGAGCCGATGCTGGAGGGTCTTCCTTCTCTTTGCAAGTGAGTCACAATTTCTGGAGAATGGCTCAGTGGATAAAGTGTTTGCCGTGCAAGCCTGATAGTCACCAGAACCTACCCCAAACTGGACCTTGTCGTGCTAGCATCTGTAATCCCAGTGAGTTTAGGGCAAGAAGAGAGAAGTAGCCAGAACAATGATGTACACCTTTAATCCCAGCACTCAGGAGGCCATGAGTTCGAGGCCAGCCTGGGACTTACATAGTGAATTCCAGGTTAGCCTGGGTTAGAGCAAGACCCTATCTCAAAAAACAAAACAAGGGGTTGGGGATTTAGCTCAGTGGATGAGCGCTTGCCTAGCAAGCACAAGGTCCGGGTTCGGTCCTCAGCACATGTAGGGCCAGCTAGTCTGGTGAACACAGTGAACAATGAATGAAAGAAGAGACCCTGACTCCAACAAAGAAGAAGGTGATCTCCACATGTGTGTGTGCCCCATGCACACACACGAATACACAGACAGACACATGCACACCTACTATACACATATAGATACACCAAAACAAAAACTCCACAAAAACAAAACCCCCAAACAAAGGAATTTCTGTTCCAAAAGTTGCCCATCTTGAGGCAGCTGGGCTGGAGTTGAGTATGAGCATGGAGAGGGTCCATGAAGGAGAGGAATTCCAACTCCCCAAGGTCCCAGCCAGTCCCTGATGTGTCGGGAATTGTGAGGAACTGTATGTCCTTCTGGGTCCTCTGTGCCCATCCTGACCATGGGGCTTGAGGGGAGCCTCCATGGTCACTACTCCTCAGAAATGAACTTGGAGGGGCTGGGAAGATGACTCAATAGGAAAAACACGCTTGCTGTGTAAACGACCAAAATTTGGATCCCCAGACCCATGAAAGCTAGACACAGTAGAGCATGCACCTGTCATCTGAACACACTTAAGGCAGTGGAGGTGCAGTCAGGAGAATCCTGAAGCTCACAGGCCTCACAGCTAGTCAGCTGTTGCAGCAACAAAAACCAGAGACCCTCTCTTGCACGCGTGCCAGTGTGTACAGACACACACCAAGTGAGCTTGAAACTGCAAATTCAGGATGCTTCTCTGTTTTTATTATTATTACTTAAATATTTCATTTATTTATTTGTAAGCAGAGAGAGCGCGAGAGAGTGAGCGAGAGAGGGAGAGAGAGAGAGAGTGAGACAGAGGGCAAGCCAGGGCCTCTAACCACTGCAAACAAACTCAGGATGCTTTGTGCATCTGGCTTACATGGGTACTAGGGAATTGAACCCCGGTCCTTAGGCTCTGGAGGCAATCGCCTAAACCACTGAGCCATCTTGCCAGCACCAATAAATTATTATTGTTTTGATTTAACAAGGACATTCATTCATTTATTTGTTTGTTTGTTTTTCTGAGGTAGGGTCTCACTCGAGCCCAGGCTGACCTGGAATTCACTATGTAGTCTCAGGGTGGCCTCAAAGGCGTGCACCACCATGCCCGGTTTTAATTAATTAATTTTTTTACTATGGTGAGCTTTGAGTTGCTTCAGTGGTCACCAACATTTCAAAAGAGAAGCTTCTCCAGCCTTAATACTCACCCACCACGACTCGGAACTGAGTGGAAGAGGGGATGGAAAGATTGTGAGAGCCGTGGTGGGGGAGACTATCCAGAGGCATGGCACCCCTCAGTAACAACACACTTGGGCCAGGAGAACCAGGCTGAGTACTAGGCTATCCATGGTCCCCTGCCACAAGGACTGATCCAGACAACCCATGCAGGAGGATATCCAGCTGACTAGGGATGGGGAGGGGGGCATTGGGGAATTGGGGATAACAACTCATTGTTTGCCCACTAAATAATAATGTAATTCATTATGGACTATATATATATATATATATATATATATATATATATATAATAAAAATAAAAAAATTAAACAAAAAATAATGTAACTCACTATGGACAATAAAAAAAAAGAGAAGCTTCTCTAACGACAAGTGAGAGTAGCGTTAATGTATTAGAGGGCAGTTCAGTGGACGTAATAAACGCATTTACGCAGACAACAGTAGTGCTGTTCCTCCCCTGCTGCTCTGGTTTATACTGAGGACAAGTTGGATGGGAGGGTTTAATATAGCATTCATTCATTCATTCATTTTTTAAAAAATATTTTATTTATTTATGAGAGAGAGAGAGAGAGAGAGAGAGAGAGAGGCAGACAGAGAGAGAATATGGGCACACCAGGGTCTCCAAGCCACTGCAAATGAACTCCAGACACATGTGCCCTCTTGTGCATCTGGCTGTATATGGGCACTGGAGAATCGAACTCTGGTCCTTCTACATTGCAGGCAAATGCCTTAATCACTAAGCCATCTCTTCAGCCCTCATTCATCTATCTCATTACCATCCCTTTTATATTTTTGCTTTTTTGAGGCAGGGTCTCACTGTAGCCCTGGCTGAACTGGAGCTCACTCTGTAGCCCAGGCTGGCCTTGAACTCTTGGCAATCCTTCAACCTCAGCCTCCCAAGATCTGTGATTAAATTTGTGAGCCATCACTGCCCAGCTGGCTACTGAATAACTCTTGTCAGACCTGGAATGCATGGTAGGTGCACACAATAGACTAAGCCCCTAGCTCCGTGGAAGTCATCCGGAAGGCGAGGCTCCCAGGTCCTCTCCTTTACACCGGTTAGAAGCAATGAAATGAGGTCATATGTTCCCACATGGATGGGTCTCCCGGCCCCAGCGCAGAGTGAAGCAGGTGTGGGTATCTCCTCTCATATAAACCCCAGACCTATAGGACCTGGCTGTGTATCTATACGAGTGACAGGTCTGTGAAGAGATGCTGAGGAAGTTTTGGGGTACATCCCTAATCCTCAAATGATATTATTGTTTTTAAACCCAGATGATAGGTTATAAGAGGGCTTGCCTTGAGTTTGATCCCCAGCACCACATAAACCAAGCACAATGTCACACACTGGAAATCCAAGCACTCAGGAGGTAGAGGCAGGAGGAGCAAGAATTCAAGGTCATCCTCAGCTACACAGGGAGTTTGAGGCCAGTCTGGGATACATGGGATTCTGTCTCAAAACAAATAAACAAAAAGCAAAACAAAACACACACTGAAGTACTGGGAGATAGAGGCCTGAGGCTACCTCACCTGGACCCCCATAACTTTAATCTGCTTTTTCTTAAACACCGAAGACATATTCAAGAATTATTTGCAGTTCCAAGTTTATTTTGAATTTCAAAAGCACTTTGAGTCCAGAGAGAACAGGACAAAAATAAGTGCCTAACTTTTGATCCGTGAGTCCTGCAAAGCTAAACACAGCCAGCCCCTTACAATCCACCCAAAGCCAGATAGCAGCTTGGCTTTGGAATCAGAGGTTTACATTAAATAAACAAAACTGGTTTGGTGTTTGAGGTCGGATGGAGGCAGGAGGATCAGAAGTTCAAGGCTAACCTCTTTCACATAGCGATTTTTGAGGCCAGCCTGGACTATATAAGCTCCTGTCTTAAAAAACTTAAATACATCAAAGCAATAAAAGTAATTCAACAAGCACCCCCGTGTTTAATGTGCTTGGGTCTTCAAAGGAGGCTGTCTTTTTTTCTATCCTGTGCCCACTCTGCTTAGCCATCACTGGTTTCTTCTTGGGTACTCAGACTCCCACCTCAGCAGAGCTTGAAGAGAATGTCTCTCTCACAGCATGCTTTATGAATGGAGAAACTGAGGCCTGGGCATTGTAATTTCTTCATTTGCCTAGGACTCAATGACAGAGCCTGAATTACTAATGGAGAGTGGAGCCTGTCCCCCCACCAAAGGCCGTGATGGGGGAGGGGTGCCCTCCCACTGGAGGCTCCGTGATGGGTCCTGGTGTCTGGCACATGCTGAAAGGAAGCCTTGTCGACATGGAGGGAGATCAAGGCGGCTGGTTGGTGCTGAAACCTCCTGCTGGGCCAGCATCTCTGAGAAGATAGGGATGCTCGGACAGACAGCCTCTGCCCTTCCCCAGAGCTCTCCACTTGCATTCCGAATTCCGAGGACTCCCGCTCCCAGGAAACTCTGGCCATCCATCATCCTTATCTCTTGACTCTGGCGGCCCCAGGTCCCTGGCCTGGATGGGCCCAGGGGGCCAGGAGGGGCTGGGGGTTGCGGGCATTGATAACAAGAAAGCATCTGTCCCCTGGGGGAACTTCAAAGGGCCTGCAGCTGAAATTTATGTTCAGAGAGAAGCTTACACCAGGGGCCAGAGGACCATTTACCCCACAAATATACAGGAAGCACCCACAGGATGCCAGGCGTTGGGTTAGGGAAACCCTTCAGAGGGTCTGTTTGGTAGTGGCCAAGTCCACTTCAGCAGGCAAGTTTTGGAAGAGGGATCAAATTATGTATTCACTAAGTAGTCGAGAAGCCACCACGTGTCATGGGCTTGAGGAGTCTGGTTGTTGGCATGCTTCCATGAATATGTCCCCTCTGTCATCCAAGGGGGGGTATCTGCTGACATCAGAGAGCCCTGGCCTTGGTTTTCCCAGATGCAGAATAGGGATAATAATAACGCCTGCTCAGAGGGTTTCAGCAAAGCAGGGGGTAGAAAGACCCTAAAGATCAAATGCTGAGCCCATACCTGGCCATTGGTTACTTCATAATAAAAGTAGCTATTTGGGGGACTGTGGTTGGCTGATGCATGTGTTCATTTATTTAATATTTATTGAGTCTGCTACATGCTAACGGTTGTTGGAGGGACTACTAGGTTGGCCTGGGAGGGTTGCAAGAGTCCCTTTCTCTCTCCCAGCTCTCCCCATCCCCTTGGGTGGAAGGGGTGGAGAAGAGACTGAGCCCTAAGAGTCTGGGGAAAGGGATTAAAGAAGTTCCCTAAGGTCTCCCGAACTCTGTGCAGGAACTCCTCCTTAATATTTGCTCTGGCTTATTTATTTATTAATTATTTGCAAGCAAAGAGAAATAGAGACAGAGAGAATGGGCACACCAAGGCCTCCGGCCACTGCAAACAAACTCTAGGTACCTGTGCCACTTTGTGCATCTGGCTTTACATGGGTGCTGGGGAATTGAACCTGGATTGTTAGACTTTGTAGGCAAGGACTTTAACAGATCACTGAGCCTTCTCTCCAGCTCTGCTTTGGCTTTTTCCACCTCTGCTTCCACATGGGGGTGTGGTTGCCTTCCTCCACTGGCACCCCAGGAGGAAGGCTGTCCTTTCACTCTGAGCTTTCCTTACACTCTCTGAGTCTTGGTTTATTTGTCTACACAATGAGTTTTTGCTTGTTTTGTTTTTCTTTTTTGGAGCTAGGGTCTCATATATCCCAGGCTGGCTTTGCACTCACTATGTAGCTGAGGCTGACCTTGAACTCCTCATCCTTCTACCTCTGCCTCCTGAATGCTGGTATTATAGGCATGTGCCACAAGGTCTGATTTGTGTGGTGGATGCATGCTGGGGCTCAAACCCAGGGCCTCATTCATGCTAGGCAACCACTCTACCAACTGAGCTACATATCCAGTTCTACAATAAGAACATTAATAGTTCATATCCTGTAAGTTTATTGTGAGGATAAATATATATAAAGATTATAGGTCTTGCAGTGAGATTTGGAGGCAGAACACTTGACTAGCATGTGCAAGACCCAGAAAGGAGACTGACTTCCGAGAATACTCCCCAGCTCTGAAATTCATAGAAACACAGAAGGAAGAAATCTTGAGGAATCACACCTCCTCCCCACCTGGTGTTGTTAGCCCTCTCCCCATTTCACAGATGGGCAAGCCCAGGCTCTTAACTGGTCTTGGGGGGGGGAGGTCCAGAGCCG
The DNA here is from genome assembly GCA_004024765.1 of Zapus hudsonius. NCBI lineage: Eukaryota > Metazoa > Chordata > Mammalia > Rodentia > Dipodidae > Zapus > Zapus hudsonius. The sequence continues at coordinate 6,108 of PVHP010032714.1, read as the reverse complement.
GGGAGAACTGGGTCTCCTTCACCAAGCAGCAGAGGAAAGACCCCGGCTCGGTGCTATGGACTGAACTGACCTGTGCCACCCACCCTAAGATCTCCTTTGTTGAAGTTCTGACCTAATCTGCTGAGGTTGTTGTAACAAAACACTATAAGGTTTGGGTTAGGGTTAGGTTTAAATAACTTTAAATATATATATTTTTTATTTATTTGAGAGAGAGTGAAAGAGAGAGAGAGAAAGAGGCAGATATTAAGAGGAAATGGGAATGCCAGGTGTTGCGGTCAGCTTTCTAGTTGCTGCGCAGAAAGAACCCAAGCAAGAGTGGCTTGTAGAGGAATGGGTTTTTTTGGCTTATGGACTCGAGGGGGGACTCCATCCTGGCAGGGAAAACGATGGCATGAGCAGAGGGCTGGACATCACCTCTGCCACAGCACTGCAAACAGCGGCAGGAAGGGGTACCAAACACTGGCAAGGGGAAGCTGGCTTATAACCCCATAAGCCTGCCCCCAACAACACAGCTTCATCGAGGTTGTAAAACCCAGACTGCCATCAGCTGAGGATCGATCTATCAGAACACATTCAATTGTTTGTGGGGGACACCTGGATCAAACCATGACACCAGGCCTCCAGTGCAAACCCCAGACGTGCCATTGGGGAATGAAACTTTGGCAGTCAGGCTTTGCAAGTAAGTGCCTTTGACTGATAAGCCTTCTCTTCAGCTCTCAATTTTTCGCTTTAAAAAATTTTTTTTGGTTTTTCGAGGTAGGGTCTTACTCTAGTCCAGGCTGACTTGGGAGGCAGAGGTAGGAGGATCACCATGAGTTCCAGGCCACCCTGAGACTACATAGTGAATTCCAGGTCAGCCTGGGCTAGAGTGAGACCCTACCTCGAAAAACAAAAACAACAACAAAAAAAGAGGCCATTAGAGTGAGCCCTGATACAACATGCAGTGTCCCTCCAAGGAGAGGGAATTTGGAGAGAGAAACACACATGAGAACATGAAGAGGGAGATACAAGGAACAGGATGGGAGCTAAAGCTGAGAAGAGAGGGCTGGAGCAGACCTTTTCCTCAAAGCTCTCAGAAGGGAAGGAGCTGACCTGGCCCACCCCTTGGCCTTTGACTTTTAGCCTTGCAGACTGAAGCATTTGTTATTTAATGCACACAGCCTGTGGTGCTCTGTGAGGGCAGACCCTGTCACCTCACACAGCTGGCCATGGAGCCCTGGAACACATGCAGAGTCCAAGGAGTCCTGGGCGGCTTGCTCCTCTGCCTGGCCCTGGGGAGAGACAGAGCCATGGCATGAGGAACCTTCCAGAACCAAGGGATGCTGGACCAGAAGCCTCCTGACAGGTACAGCAGGTGTGGACATAAAGCCAGGCCTTTGCTGTGGCTCTCTGAGAAGTAGAAACCCATGGTCCTGTTGCCATGTGACTTCCTCTGCTGCTAAGGCCCGCTGCCTCCTTTGGGCAGATCTGCCATCCACAGTTCCCTTCTCTCTCCAACAGGCAGAGGTAGGAGGATCACCGTGAGTTCAAGGCCACCCTGAGACCACATAGTGAATTCCAGGATAGCCTGGGTTAGAGTGAGACCCTACCTTGAAAAACCAAACCAAAACAAACAAATAATAAAACCAAACAAACAAGTCCTCTCTCTCTTAGGCTATGCTTGGCAAATCCCCTCTTTCTTCACCCACCTCCCCAAGACTGCTTCCTCCAATCTCCCCATCCTCCATGACATTCTTACCTGGGGGCCCTCAGCAGAGCAAAGGACAGTCCAGAGTACGAGGTTATGGAGTTCCATCTAACAGGCCACCTTGGTGCAAGGGAGAAATTCCCTGGCACTGGCTTCTCTACCTTCAGGGCGCCTTGCCTTTGTCCCTGGCCTGATACATTATTATATTTTGTTTTAATTGCATTAAAGCAAATGACTGTGTCCCCCTGTGGTTTCGATCATGTCTGGGATCTGATAATGGATCTTGGCGCAGTCTAGACAGGAGTCACTTTGAAGCTGTTTTTACTCTGCCAAAGGGGTAATGTTAGCCCAGTCAGCCAGTGGGCCATCTTTTGTGGTGGGGAGCATGCCCAGGCCTTGGGGTAGTATGGATCATACCCCTGGGTCCGTGGAGACTGAGGCAGGAGAATTGCTGAGAGTTCAAGGCTGGCCTGGGTTATATAGCGAGATCCAAGCCAGCTTGGTTACAGCGTGAGACCTTGTTAAACAAAACCAAACTCAAGAAGAGGGAGGGTGGTTAGGGAAAGGGGGCGTGGAGCACTAGCATAATGACTGCAGAGTTTCTGTTTGTGGCGATGCCTGGGCAGTTATGAATCGCTCAGTGCCACTGAGCTGCATGCTTAGAAGTGTGTAAATGTGTAAACACACATGCACGAATGTGCCCGTAGACATATTTGGTGTTTGAGGCAGAATCTTGCTATGTAGCCCTGGCTGGCAGGGGACTTGCTATGTAGACCAGGCTTAAGCTGGTCTCAAACCTATGATGATCCTCCTGCCTCCACCTTGCAGGTGCTGGGATTACAGGTGGGTATACCACATCCATGCTATTTTATTTTATCCTTCTGTTTTTAAAAAATATTTTATTTATTCATTTTCAAGCAGAGAGATACAGAGAGAGAGAGAGAGAGAGAGAGAGAGAGAGAGAGAGAGAGAGAGCGCACTAGGGCCACCACCTTGTGGGTCCGGCTTATATGGGTACTGGGGAATTGAACCCAGGGCCTTAGGCACTGGAGGCAAGTGCCTTAACCACTGAGCAATCTCTCCAGCTCATATCCTTATGTTTTGAGACAAGATCTCATGTAGCCCAGCCTGGCTTCAACCTCAATATGTAGTGAAGGATAACCTTAAACTTCTGATCCTCCTGCCTCTTCCTCCCAAGTATTGTAAATACAGATGTGTACCACCACAGTTGACTTTTAAAGAAATATTTTTTTATTTATTTGGAGAGAGAGAGAGAGAGAGAGAGAGGGAGAATGGGCATGCCAGGGCCTCCAGCCACTGCATGCGCCACTTTGTGCATCTGGCTTTACGTGGGTACTGGGGACTCAAACCTGGGTTGTTAGGCTTTGCAGGCAAGAGCCTTGACTGCTGAGCCATCTCTCCAGCCCCACAGCTGGTTTATGTGGTCCTGGGGATGATGGAGTCCTGTGCTTTGTGCATGCTAGGCAAGCATTCTACCAACTGAGCTACATTCCCAAGCATCACATTGTATTTTACTATGATTTTTAAATGGTTAAAATAGCAAATTTGATGACACGCATGTATTGCTATGCTAAGTAAACAAACAGACAAAAAGAAAAAATATCAAAGCCAACCAGGCAAACAAACACAGAGATGCCATGGCTGGCCCAGACATGACTTTCAGACATCCACCTCTCTGACTTCACCTGGCCCAGGGCTGAAAGATAAGTTGGTCATGGCAGATTATTACTACCAGGAGAAAAAAAAATCTGATTGACACAGGGCAAAAGGAGAAGCCAAGTCCCTTCTGTTTGCTCTGAGTCCTTTGGCCTTTGGCCCATGGGAAGTCTCGGTGTGGAGCCGATCTGTATTTCATACCCACCTTCTGAGCATTGAGGGAGGGTCCAGGGCTAGATTTTCATAACATTGTTATTTGCATTGAATGAGTGTTCTAGAACCATTTTCAAATGATACTGGCTTTCTCATCATAGAAAGTGAAGTTCTGCTCAAGCCCAGTTATTGTCAAAGTTCTGAATGAGGATGTTTGGGAGTTCATGAGGGGGCACAGAACAGCACCTTAGCTGCCGAGAGGCCTCTAGCTCTCGGATGCTGGGTGCTCAAAGCCTCCGTGGAGTGATGGTCCTACTGTGTGGGGTCATCATGGAGATCTGAGAGAGCCATGAAGGCTGACAGTGCTGATGGCACCTGCGTGGAGTCCGCACTGTGTCTGGTGGCTTCATCTCCTTGCCAAGGCCACCACTGCCCTCAGCCATCGTCAGAGCCTTTACTGGTCCAGATGTCAAATGTGGGGACAGGCTGGGGAGATGGCTCAGTGGTTAAAAGCGTTTGCTGCACAGGTTTGATGAGCAGAATTCGGAGCCCCAGAGCCATGGGAAAAGCTGGGTATAAGTAGCCCACATGCCTGTCACCCCAACACGCCTATGGCAGTGGGAGATGGAGCCAGGAGAATCCTGAAGCTCGTGGGTCAGCAGCCTGGGGTTCCTAGTGGCAAACAGCACCAGAGACCCTGTCTCAAGTAAGGTGGAAGGTGAGGACTGACACCTCTGGGTGTTATGTAAATCCGGTGAACAGCTTCTTCCCAGAGAACTTTCTTTCTGTATAAATAGGACTTCACTGTCTTTTTTTTTTTAATATTTTATTTATTTATTTAAGAGAGAGAGAGAGAGGAAAGAGAGAGGAAAGAGAGAATGGGCACACCAGGGCTTCCATCCACTGCAAATGAACTCCAGATGCATGCTCCCTCTTGTGCATCTGGCTTTTATGTGGGCACTAGGGACTCGAACTCAGACCCTTCTGCATTGCAGGCAAACGCCTTAACCGCTAAGCCATCTCTTCAGCCCAGGACTTCACTTTCCAGACCTGTCTTTGGCTTCTTCCTAAAAGTGTCCTGTGATCTCCACATGTATGCCATGACACTTGTCTACACACACACACACACACACACACACATGCACACACGCACAAAATAACAGACAAAAATGTGGAAACAAAAGGAACCTCTGGGAGCCTCTGGCTGGAGTCCCCCCTTTCCCGCCCCACCTCCCCAGGCCTGTCCCTTCCCCTCTCTGGGCCTCAGTTTTCTTGTCTGTCCTTAGAGGCTTTGGCCAAGTGCTTCCTTGTCACTCTGAGGTCCCATTGGTGCAGTCCCCAGGGTTTACAGGCATCACGACTGCTCCCTCCTTGTAGCAAGCGTGGCCCACCATGAAGGTGTCCAGGCGCTGTAGGCCAGCCCATCCCTGGCTGGGACACAGCAGCCCCTGAAAGGACCGTCCCACAGTCCTGCCACATCTTCAAAGGCATTTGCATATTTTTGAGGAACTGAATAAAAAACCCCTAACAATGGAGTGCTTACAAAACCATCCAACTAACTTGGGCCAGTTGAGGGAGGAAATGAGTTCTGTAAATCCGGTGAACAGCTTCTTCCCCTGGGAATTTTCTTTCTGTGTAAATAAGTCTCCATTTTCCAGACCTGCCTTTGGCCTCTTCCCAATGGTGTCTTCCTCACACCTGATTCTTCCAGGGCAGAGGGTAATGTATGTCTAAGTGTGTGTGTGTGTGTGTGTGTGTGTGTGTGTGTGTGTGTGTATGTGTGTGTGTGTATGAGAGAGAGAGAGAGAGAGAGAGAGAGAGAGAAAATATATGTACATGTGGCTGTGTGTGTGGCTGAGGATGTATGTGTATCGATGAGTGACTGTGTGTGTGACGGTGTGTCTGAGTACATGTATGTGTGGCTATGGTGTGTGTGTATATGTGGCTGAGTATGTATGCGTGGAGGAGTGTGTGTGTGTGTGGATGAGTGTGGATGAGTGCGGCTATGTATATACGAGTGGCTGCGTGTGAGTGACTATGTGTGGGGCTCTGCGTTGCAGCTGATGCTCTGAGCAGAGACTTCAGAGGAGCAACACCAGGAGGAAACATACAGACTTCCCAAGGGCTTCGGGAGGATCTGGATCATGGGCACCAGTGGGCACAGGTCTCAGCAGATGACCAGAAGCAGCACAGGGTGACTGAGCCAGGAGCCTGGCTCTGCACTGTGATCTCCTGTGTGGCTTCCAAGTGGTTGGGCTGAGCACCCCCATTCTCCTTAGCTCCCAGAGGAAAGCCCTGACAGCGAGACCCCCGCTTTGACTCAAACTGATCACAGGTACACAGACTGCTTACTACATGCTGTTGATAAAAGTGAGGGGCCTGGGGCCTGGGGGACTGGCTCGTTTGGTCAAACATGAGGAGCTGCATTCAGATCTGTGGCACACATGTAATTGTCGGGTTGGCTTGGTGGTGCACGCCTGTAATTGCAATACTGGGGAGGCAGAGCCGAGAAGATCCCTGGGCAAGTTGGCTAGCTAGTCTATATGAATTGGTGAGCTCTAGGTATAGTAAGAGACCCTATATAAAAAAAA
>PVHP010032713.1:0-20128 GCA_004024765.1 Zapus hudsonius | reverse complement strand
TTGGAACCAGGGGTTGTCAGGGTGGTCTAATTAATCACAGGCTTAAACTCTGTCCCCTACTACTCATGGTCCCTCTTGCCAGGCGACACTCACTACTTTCTCAATAGGTTACAGTATGCTCCCAAGGATTTTATGTTTTTGAACCTAATATGGTTTACCCTCATGTTTAAGCTATTCCCCTCCCCCCATCCCTTACCCCACTTTCATAACGTCACACTTCTTTCTTCTAGTCTGTATAAAGAAAACGGTTATCCTGGTTAAATACCACATATGAGGGAGAATATGCGATGTTCTATTCTCTGCTCTTTTGAGTGATCGCTTAGTAAGATCTGCTCAAAGTCAGACCATTTTTTCAGGTGCCCTATTATCCCCAAACTGCCTCAATATTGCAGTTAATCGTGATGTATCTCTTTGGTGTGCTGACTTTATTTCATTTGAATGTATTTCCAAAAGTGAGATAGCTGGATCACATCATGAATGCATTTTCAGCTTTCAGAGGAACATCTATATTGCCCTGCATAATGGCTGCAGCCAGTGTACCTCACATAAACTGTATATGGTAGTTCATTCTCTCCAAGGAGCTGCTCCCAAAAATGGCATTTTTGCCTACTTTCTTTACCTCTTACTAAGAGTTCATGAGTTTCTTTCTTCCATTTATCTTCCTCCTTACTTTTTGTGGGGGTTCTTTGAGAACAACTGAGCCATTCTTGGCTTTTGTTTGGTCTTATCCCAGGAGTTGGGGTGGTGGATGGTCATGGTCACACTTCTACTGAGTCAGTAGCTTCTGACTCCTTATCTTATGAATTTGAAGATGAAAACCCACAAACTATAGAGGGTGAACTTTAGAAATATTTTGTTATAAAGCTTAAGAGAAGGGAAGAAGGCAGAAGGCCTGCCAAGCAGGAGAGAGACCTCAGAAAAGGACAAATCCATCCTTTGACTCTGATTGTGGTCTTTTATGGGAATTCACTGAGTAAGTTCTGAGCTAATCAGTCCAGTTCTCATGCCAGGTGCCCAGGACTTTTGTAATCTCTTTTGTTGCCTGCCCTGTCCTCTTCCTACCTTTGCCTCCCTCCTGCACTAGAAGCCACATGCTCCTCCACCAGCACTGAAGATGAGACTGTGTTGCCCTAGGCCTTGAGTTTTGTAATCTTATTCATATCTTCCTTTCAGATTTCTATGGACCAAAGACTCTTTTAGGGAAGAAGAGATAAGGAAACACCAGATCTCATACCATATGCTCAAGCACCTAGTAAATCATATTCACATCTCTGTCAGATTTTTGCCAAAAACTAGATAAGGAAATAAAACCTGATTGTTTCTTTATAGGCTCAAGGACATTTCTTACTTCCAGTCAAGAAAAAAAAAGCATTCACTTTTGGAAGGCCCTTTACCTGCCCTCAGCTGCCTGTCCAATTTTACCTCCTAACCCCCACTCTGAAGAGGTCACCCTAATCACTTCACTTTGAGCAGTTGCCAAACCCAGCTTGCATAGTCTATTTTTCTTCTCAAACTTCAATAATTTTTCTTCAGATTACCTTCTGCCTGTTTTTAATTTTTTAACTATGAGCTTAATAATCAGAAAAGGGATGCTATGGTCCTCTGAGACACCCACCATACCTGAACTAAATGTCCCATGTGTACACATTATCTGTAATGTGTTTTATTTTCATATGTCCATATACACTTCTGTTGTGTGGAGACTGTATTGCATAAGCAACTTCAAGGGTTCCCCGCTTTACACAGAATTTGAATCCATTTGTGGCTGAGTCTGCACCAGTCTCTAGGAATTTCTACCACAGTCATTCTGAAACTGTGGAGTCTTCATCCCCAGTATTGGTAAAGGAGAAGTATGGGGAAGTCATGGGAACACAAGAAAGTCAAGAAGATGCTCACCTTAGAATATGATTGTGGTAGTTTTGAGTAAATGTCCCCCAATAGAATTTATTATAATTGTGAATTGTTTTCAGCCTTCTGGCTGGAGGAAGTGTTACTTTGGCCTGGCCTCCTGAGGTCTAGCCCTGAGGTATTCCAAATTGGATGCAAAACACTAGGGATAGATAAGCAAAAGAAAAGCCAGAACCCCAGTCTGGCAGTTCTGGATTTTTGTGAGTCACAGTGTGCTTGTTTGAGGTGCTGGTAGTGGGTTTCTCTCTCTGCTTACTTCTGTAAAAGGGAGTCAGCCTTTTTCCTTAAATTCCCCTGGGTCTGTTACTTCAATAAATACTTTCCTCCCCAAAATTTTGCCTGGTTTGGAGATTCATCCCAGCAGTGTGTGGCTGACTATGACAATGATCTAGATGTAGATCTTAGAGCGTCTCATCAACCAAGATAATTCTAATACAATTAACATTTGATTTGAAGGTGGATCATGCAGAAGTAATACTCCTGCCTTATACAGATATTTTTGACAAAGTAGCACCAAACAAGATTTAAGGCTTGTGCATGTGGAACTATGCCTCCTGCCTCTCTTCTCCCCCAAAATGCTGACAGTATCATTAAAACTGAAGACCATAATAGAAATGCAAATTACATGGCTTTACTCCAGATATAACAAATCATAATTCCTTGGCTAGGATCCAAATGATGTTGAACATTTTCTTAAATGAAAGTTGACCATGTATTTATTCCTCTGTGAATTCCCTGTTGGTCTCAGAGGTCCATTTTGTGAGAGGGCTGCTTGATATATTATTATTATTATTGAATTTGTTGAGTTCTTATGGATCAAAGACATCAACATAAGACCTGAAACTCTGAAAACCCAGGAAGAAAAAATAGTGGGAACACTCCACAAGAATAGGGGAAAAACTTCCTGAACAAACCTCCAGTAAACTAGGAAGTACAGCAATCACTTAACCAATAGGATCTTATCAAGCTAAAAATCTTCTGTACATACTATACTATACTCAAAGCCAATAGACCACTACCATGTTGGGAGTTACTGTTTGCCAGCTACAACACAGATAGAGGTCTGATATCTAGAACAGACAAAGAACTCAATATATTCATTCTCTTAACAAGTGCCTACATCTATAAATGGGTAGAAAATAACATCTTTCCTAGTGATTTGGAAAATATATGTTTCTGTCTTATTTTTGAGTGCATGAGGTAATTAAAGGTGTGGTGGATGACAAAAAATTTTCCATTCAGTACTGAACTAATAGACATTGGGTGTGCAACCAGTGTTGGTAACACTTGTTTTCATATGATTTATTAACCGAATTCTCTTGATAGTCTGTTGTTATTTACATTTTCCATTAATATAATATATATGTATTTGAACAAGTGTTGCTTTTATGTAATCCACTTTTTATGTTTTGTAATTTATATGTATTCTTATTATATTGTGATAAAAAATATTTTCGGCATAATGTTAATTCTTTGAAATTAAAATGTCCTCAGTAACACTTCTAGTTAACCTTAGCCACAATTTAAAAGTGCTAGAAAAATAAATGTGCATTCCACAATTATTGTGTGCATGATTCAACACTTGTCTACTTACACAAGTTTATGGCTCATGTTAATTCCTGCTAACTTTTAGTGATTTTGTGCATTTCCTTGTTGTATGTATCATGTAGTAATATATAGTAAATGCTCATTGTGTTGCTAAAATTGTCTATTTTTATTATATTTCAATCAAGTCATTAAGTGAGCACAAATTCATAGAATGATATCTTTCTGGTATCTTTGATCATTTATGAAATAACCTTTGTCATCTCTGACACTGTTTTTCCTTTGAAGTCTACTTTGCTTGACATTTATACATTGTATCAACTTTGTTGGGATTATCTAGATGATGTGAAGCCTAAACACAGTCTCTACATGCAGTTGGTTTACATCCTATTTTCATTTGTTTTTAAGTCATTCATTTGTGTTTCCTACACATCTGTGTTGCCTACAGATCTAGTCCTTGACTCCCCCTCAACCTGGAGCTCCTGCTCCTAAATTTCACATTAGTCCCTCAGGTGACACTTCTATATACCTATAAATAAGAGAAGCCCTAATATTTTTATTGCGTATGTGGACACTTGTCTATTCCTTGTCTATAAACAGTGATTTGTATCTCTTGTAAAAAATACTTTATGGGGCTGGAGAAATGGCTCACCAGTTAAGGCGCAAAACCTAACAACCTGGGTTGGATTCCCAAATACCATTTAAAGCCAGAAGCACAAAGAAGCAAATGCATCTGGAATTTGTTTGCAGTGGCTGGAGGCACTAGTGTGTCTATTCTCTCTCTCTCTCTCTCTCTCTCTCTCTCTCTCTCTCTCTCTCTCTCTCTCTCTCCTATCTCTTTCTGCTTGCAAATAAATAAAAGCTAAAATATTTTATGTATTTTTATTTACTTAGCTACCTTTGGTGTAGTGGATCAAGTTCAGCTCCTCATGCATACTAGACAAACATTCTGTCATTGAGATACACAACAAGACCTAGTAATTGCTGCCACAATTGTTAAGTTACTCTCACCTCAAAGGGCATAAAATATCATTTATTCTCAAATCAAATCATGGTCCAGGAACACAGATTGAGGATACCCCAAGTTCCATGTTTCAGCATGTTAACAATTTTGAGTTTTTTATTGCCACTAGAAAAAAAGATAGTAATAAACCAAGGCACTTTTCAAACACGTTGGTAAAAACACCAAGCATGTGGATTGCAGGAAACTGAGGAAATCTGTTGTAGGCTTCAGATGATATAGACACTCTTAGTCTCTTTGTGGGTAGTTTATTCCAAAAAGTTGTCACCTGATCACCTGATACCACAAGGATGTGGGCCAAACAACAGTTGTGAGTAATAAATGTCTATTATGGTATCCAGAAACAACATAAAGTAATTTGACTCTAAATCGGCAATATTGCACCTCTCCACAGCACAAGAGGTCTATTAGTGCATCACCCTTGTACGATGTTTTTTGTAGGGTGTTTCACAGCTGCCTTATGGGAGACTTAATCCACATACTATCTAACTGAATGATTTTTAGCTTACACATTACCAGTGGTGAAAGAGATTCCCATGACCAAGGCTGAACAGTTTGTGTGGGTTCCTGAAGGTTTACACTCAACGCACCATGCCATATTACCCAAATGAGTTGTAAATCTGTCATTCTTCCTAGTCACATGTAATGGAACACTGCTGAGGAAGTGACACTTCTGAACTGACACCGCTTTAGTTAGAGAGTTCAAGGTAGAAAGAAGAAACCAATGAAGAAGCATATTCTTAACTGAGTGGGTTTTTTCCACAAAATGCCTATTTCTAGCACCAAACCAAAGAAAGAGCAAAAAGTGAGAAAGAAGCCATCTAAACAGGGCCTAGGACAAGGTAAAGAGAATGAGAAAGGGGAAATGATGGAGTAAAGAATGAGGGGAAAATAGAAAGGTTGGAGATGTTCTTTTAGGATGTGAATGACCTAAACTAGATGATCTCTAATTTCTCCCTTTCTTCCTCTAGTCTGAACACAATAAACATATAGTTGGGACTTTATTAATTTAAATGAACATTCCCTTCCTGTGTCTTAAGAACTCAACTTTGTGCTGTACAGAAACAAAGGCCTCAGAAATGAGAACCAGGCAGAACAGATGTAATCCCTCATGCCCTAGGAACTCTGTAGGTTCTTTTCAGGCATCATCATACTTTTGCACATGTATGTGTGGTGAGTGTTCATGTGCTGATGTATGTAGGCACATATATATGCATATGGATAAGGAGGTCAGAGGTTTACTTGGATTATCTTCCTTGATTGCTCTCAACTTTATTTACTGAGGCAGGTATCTTCATTGATCAGAGGGCTCAGCAGTTAAGCTAGTCAAGTTGGCTTGCTCCCTGGGATCCTATCTTCACTCCACAGTGCTGGGATTACTGTAAGAGTCTCAGACCCCTCTCCTACTACCAACAGTCCATAACTGAGGTCTTCAAAGGCCTCACTTCCCCACAAGTGCACTCAATGTGGATCTAGCCAGCCTGGACCCTTCTCCAAGACCCTCTCCTAGCATCGCAGTTCTTATACTCCAATGTCTGATAACAAGACTCACTCTAATTGGATGTCTGACCTATATGAAGGAGGTTGCACATGGCCCAGCCCTCTTTTTTGCCCCATGACTGACCCTGTACATGTTTGTAAGTCTGGCTCTCTCCTACTCAGCCTGGCTGGGAAGGGGAGAGCACTTATCTTGTCCTGGGTATTTTTCTGCTTGCCTTCTGTGTCATGCTTTGGGATACCTTCTAACTTTGATTACATGTATGGTTTTTACTTGATCTCTGAGTCCTTCACTATTTCTTAAATCTCTCTGTTTTTTTATTTGAAACGGACATTTTGGCACAATAAACTTCTTTACATCGAAAGAAATTGTCTCCCAGAACCTTTGTCTTGAACCCTAACAGAGATGGTGCCAGAACTTGGGAATAAAGGATTTCTAGGACTGACCATATTCTTGGACTGCTCCTTTGATCTCTATTTTCCCTGCGCTGCCACTGCCATTGCCCATTCACCTGCCATTTTTCTCCACGGAAAGCTTACTTAGATCTACCAGGAGTATTGTCTGTTGGCCATGGACATCATTCCTGCTTTGGAAAACTCAGTATTGATTGGGAGGCATCCCCCCCTTCCTCTGCCCTCTATTTCCTTCTCCTTTCTGTTCCCCTCTGGTCCTTTTCCCCTTCCCTTCCTTTCCTCCTCCCCCCTCCATGTTGCTGGGCCTTTATCCAAAAGCAGTGAGAATTATAGGAATATTTCATTTCCACTGAGTTGTCTAGAGCTGGTTGGGTGGGTGGCTAGCCTCATCTATCTCCATCTCATCAACTTGCCAGAGTAATTTCCTTAAAGGTCAAGACCCACACTTGGTCCCTCAGACCCCCCCAACCCACCCTCACAACACAGTGGCAGTAGGCCATCTCTCTTCTCACTTTATCTTCTCGCTTCCCTCTCACCATGATCTGCTCACCCTAAAAGCAGATTCTCACACTGATGCCCCACCCAGAAGATCCAGAAATCTCCCCTGCAAGCCACAGGCCAAGCCAAGACTGACAGGTGAGTCTGTCAATGAGCACTTGTCCATCCAGACTGCTTCCTCCCAGGATGGTGACCAGCCCTCCTGTTTTCCTCAGTTTCAGTTCTAAACTGGAAACTTGCAGCGAGCTCCTCAACCAGCGAGGAAGAACAACCACGACTCGAGGATCCTTCTCAAATCACACTTTAATGGAGAGCCTTTGATTGAAGGGGGGCGGGCAGGAAGCGAGGGAACCCGAACGCTAAGAAGCAGCTGCTTTTATAGGGAAAAGGGACACGGATCGTCCCATGATTGGCTGGCTCCTGCTTGCCACCTCCAGGCACCACAGGATTGGCTAGGGACAGTTATATTCTCAAAGCATTGTCTGATATGGAGTTGTTTACCACTTAGCTGCAAGCGATCTTCCTGGCTCCCTGCAGAAACTCATTTCTTTAACATTCCTGGAACAAAAACTTCTAAAACTTTTCTCTACTCCTATAAGCCCAAAGGCCAAACAAGTAATGACCTCCATAACTTCTCATAGGAAAACAATGACAAGTTTTTTTTAATCCCTTTTTTCTTTTGTCTTATTTCATGAGCTGAGACTACAAGCACTATGTTAATTAGCAGATGGGAAATTGGACACTACATTTGTTCTTGACCTTAACACTTCAACGTTTTCTTTATTTAGTATGATTTGGGCTTTAGCACTTGTAGTCAGCCAAATGCCGCTGGGATGAATCTTCATACTGGCACAATTTGAGGGAGGAAAGTATTTATTGAAACTACAGATTGAGGGGACGTTCTATAATAGCAAAAGAGGCTGGCCCTCTTTCACAGGTCTGAGCAGAGAGAAAAACCCATCACCTATACCACACACACAGAACAGGGAACAGGAAGGAGTGGCAAAGAGAGAATTTTTTCTCCATTGTATAGCCTCAGGGTAGTTTCTTGCAACCTTTCCCCAGACTTAATGGCTTCCTAAGTCTCTGGAATTTCCTTCCTACATGGCCCACACAGGAAAGGATATTTACTTCCAGCTTCTTTGAGCTTCTTTACATCCTGCCCCTTGCTGAGATGCTGCCTTCCTGTAAAGATCCTCAGAGACTCACCCAAGATAATTAAAAAGATCCAAGTTGACAACAAAACCTAACCATCACAGCACTGTTATATGCATCTTTTATTATGTTGAGATGTGATCTTATGTAACCCCTCCAGTGTTTTGTTTGTTTATTTGTTTGTTTGTTTGTTTGTTGTTTACTTGGATTTTTTGGAAGGAGTTGGCATCTTTACCATGTGTCTATCTCTGACCTATAGAGGTTATTAGGGCACAATCTCTTATAACAAGCAGATAATTTTAACCAGACATTGCAAACAACAATAGGACTGGGGGTTATCATGTGCATTTTCCTGGTACCCTGTGTCAAACTCTCTCAGGCTTCTGTCATATGTATACTACTCAGCCTCTGGTGTAGCCAAAGCAAGGCTGAAGGCTCCTTGTCAGGGGCAGTAATCCTCTAGAGCTTGACCTTGAGGGGACCCTCTAGGTCCCTGGTGACATATTGCTGTTACAATTGGCTGAGAATGCTGTCTTCTTGACTCTGGTGTGATGAATCTATACCAACATTTGATATAGTGATGAGTATGGACCCAATTCCCTAGGGGTTTGCAGACTCCTGTGTTATGAATTTTAAAGGAACCCATCAATGGCAGAAGAATCTGTCTCACCTCTATAAATCTAAGCAAAGAGACACTGTTAAACTTCTGGTATCATCAGCCTCAATAAGCATGAACAGTTAGAGCTCCAAATTGCCTTAACTTCTTTGGGCTGGGATCAAGATTTTGTCTCTTCCTTAATGGGGCTTCATCTATTTAAGACTTATGACTGATTTCATGGGGCCACACATTTAAAACTTTGCATTTATTTCTTTGGTCCTTTGTAAATACATGGCCATCTTATAATATAGATTATATTTTGTCTAATTTTAAGATTTCCATAACCTTTATCAACTTTAAAGGCACAGAATAAACATTTGTATTGTAATAATGCAAAGCAAGGAGATATTAATACAACTCAATAACTATCAAGTAATGAAGGAAATTTTATGAATTTTAATTTAAAGGCAAACAGTGGCTGACTAATAAGTGCTGGGGAGAAGCAGAAAAAAGCTTAGTCAGACAAGGGAGCCTATGACTTTGAATCTTTGTCAATATCATAACATTCTCTTAGTGGGTGATTAAGGCCATGAAGGCAGTCAAAATTAATGATGTATTATATTTTCGGCAATGGTCAATAATGGCTCTGGAAGATTTGGAACCTTAGAAGAGCTCTCTGACTCAGCATTGTGTCATCTGTTAGGATAAGTCAAGGCTCTGATGACCATGTGGCCTTCACACATATAAAGTAGATGTATTTTAAGTATCTGTCAGTTATAAGTAGAGTAGGGCCTATTAGTAACCCTAAAAACAGTATTTTATTTGACCCAGTAATTACATGTCAGGAAAAAGTCAGTATAAAATCTTGGCATATGTCTTTGAAAATATCTTTGGCTACTCTATGTACTTAAATAGGTAACAATCAGCCTGGAAAAGCTGGAAACAGAACAGCAGAATTTAAGGTTATTTCTCTTCAATAAGTAAACTTTGGGACTGTTAGTTTACACACAGTTTAAAATAAAACAAAACCCAGTCTTTGTTGAACTAAAACAGCCTGATTCCAACATATATTATATATATTTTGACAGGTATAAAGTAATTTTGTATGCAAACACCTTGAACTATTGAACCATTTTTAAAATTTAACATAAAGTAATCTTTATATTTGTTAGAATAAAAGAAGCAAATACAAATTATACCAACATTATTTGTACCTAGCAGGTTTTCTTAGGACAAAGTAGTTTTCTCAGTTCTCCTAAGAACCAAATCATAATAACTAATAATGACTTTTATAAGACTTATATGATAATCTGAGACAGAACCAGCATAAGCAAAACAGGAACCATCTCAAAGTTACAGTATTTTAGACATAATAACCTTAGAACAGCGAATATTCATTTAATATTTAGTTTTCCAGTAGTTAAGAGATTGACAGGCAGAAGAACAAAGTTAACTGGGTTGAGCACTCTAAAGTCAGTCTTTTAGAACCATTATTATGAACAGATCAACATCAATGAGTTGAAGGTTTAACATTGATACTTAAAGGCATAATAAAATAAATTCACAATCTGAATGCTATGACATCCTGTGACCAGCCAGGTTCTTTCTCTTTAGCTTCATGGGCAAGCTTATATCCCCAATGAGTTTGATCAAAACTTTACGACTCAGTTTATCTATTTTTTCCATATTTATTGTAAATAATTTGATACATTGCATGAGCAAGTCTTAAGGTGGTATCTCCATTTCCCTCCTCCCTGTTCCCACCCCACTGGGGACCTTCCTATGTGGGGTATTTTGTCTAGTAAAATCTTATCTGACAGGGGTGTCTCCAGGTGGCTGTGTGCCACACACATACATATACATATATATATATACTCATATTCATATCAAGTGCACTTTTCATATAAACAGAAAGGGGACAGTTGGACAAACCCAGGACAGGCAGAACTCATTCACAAGAATGCAATCTCACACTGTCTTAGATCTGAAGCATGCATCTTATCAATTATACAGTGAATCACCAGAGTTTAAACAATTTTTGCTCTTTTATGGAATTCCCATTACATCCTGGTCAAATTAATCTCCACTCAAGCCTGCCTAGCTAGAGACCTTGTGACTGGTATCATGTCAGTCTCAGTCTCAGGCAGGAGGGGAGCATATCACCACGGAATCATGTTGAGGTTAGCTTCACAGCCCCTGTGGGGATCAGACCATGTGGACAGACACCTTCTCTGACTTCCTTTGGGGATCCTGTGGTACTGGCAGCCACTCAAAACTACTCCCCTTTATTGTAGTTGAAGACCCCTGTCCAAGGCTCTACAATCCTCTTTTTGGTCCCCTGAAAGGAAACCCTGACATCACCTGGGGGTGTGCACTTCCCTGTTTTCAAGGGCTTCAGGGGCTACAGGACCCAGGAGTGTCGGCTCCCCTTTAGCCAACAAATGGGGTTTGGATGCCCAATCTCGCTGGACATTCTACTCCAGGATGGAGTAGAAACACCCCACGCCAATGAGAGATAGCAGTGCCAGACTAGAGAGTTCAGTTTTATTACACTAGCGCTAGCTAGCCAAACGCTTGGGCTCACCCAGAAAAGGCCACCTCTCCAGTGTTTTAATTATGATCTATTTTGCTGCAGGACTTTTCTATATGTTTGGGGAAATCATGTGATTTCTGTCCTTAAATATATTTACATGAGGTACAACATTTATTGATTTTCATATATTGAAGCATTCCTGCATTCCTTGGAGTAAATATACTTGATTCAGGTGGATGACATTATTCATGTCATCTTGGATGCAAATCACAAGAATTTTATTGGAAAATTCTGTCTAAATTTATCATAGATATTGGTATATAGTTTTCTTTTTTAATTAATATCTTTATTATGAATAAGTATATACACTGTATGTGCAAATCTTGTGAAGATGCCCCCATTTTCCTCCTTTGTGTCCCCTATCCACTGGGGTCGCTCCTCAGCATGCCTGTGCACACACTGGATCTATCCATAGGGTAGGGGGTTATGAACTGCACCAGAGGTAGCCAGTGGGGTTTTTTTTTGGCTTCCCCCTTTGTGTGTTGTTGCTGAGGGAGCAATGTATTTGAATAGTCTCCCCCACCATTTCTCTTACATTATTTCTGCCCCCTTTTCCACTCAGTTCCCTGAGACACGGTGAGTCTGGTTTATGTTGAGATCTTAAATGTCTCTGGACTTCTGCTTTGGGTTTTGTTGGGTATTGTTGGTGTCTATCTCCATTAACCTTTCATGAGTTGTCTGATTTGCTGTGGTGATTGGTCTTCTGTTTTTCGCCTCACTTTCTCATAGGCTTCATTTGGGCCCTGTGTGATAGGCCAGGGGTGTTTGATCTCCTGTCAGGATGTCAGCCATCATCCTCTGTCTTGTTGATGGAACTGAGTTGTCCCTAGCTCTCTCGCTGTCTTCTGAAAAACACAACAGAATCTCCATTAGAGAGTGAGATCAGTATAGGTTAAATGAGACAAACATTGCTATTTTTACAGGATTCTAATGGGTGTAGCTTCTCTGTAGCTCTCTTGTAGTGGGAATTTCCCCGTGGAGCCCAGGTTCTTGGTCCCCATATATTTTCCCATGAATCCAAGTTCCAGTTAAGGGTTCTTTGTCACTGAGCAGATCTCTTAGCCAATCAGTAAGCACAGATGAGCACTTCTTGTCTTGCTGGTCTCTTCCATATAAGAATGTATTCAGCATTCTCATGACAACCATCTTTACTGTACATCAGTTGTCTCTGCTTTCTCCAAATTTCATTGACCTATTTCCCCTGGCAGTTCATGCATCACCTTCCAGTGCTACACATGCTACCATTTGGGAGCTGGTTACCATTCTGGATCTAGAAGGATCTCTTGGTGTTGTTTGATGACACTGTGATTTCTTCAGCAATAGGGTCTTACCTTAGGCCTGGGGCAAGTACTCAAGAGCATTGACTGAAGTCTGTATTGTTTTGGGGACCTTGTGGGTCACTTTGATCATCAGCTTAGTGCGGGATAGAAAAGAAAACTGACACAGAGATGCAGGCTTGAGCAATTAATCTTGAGGTTAGGCTTCCTCCCATTCTATTCATGGCCACTTATACCAGGTGGTTCCCACAGCTTCCTCAGGAACTTCCTATATGAAAGTTTGGATTTTATGTTGTCAATTCATTATAAGTTTAGTTTATACTATGAGGCTCTCACCCTCTCATTCTTTCCCTCCCCTCAATTCTTTCTATCCCCTTTTACATTCTCTCAGTTCATTGGCAGGTTTTCTTGATGTTCAGGGTTAACAGGATTAGGAACCACATATGAGGGAGAACATGTGGTGCTTGACTCTCTATTCTCTGTGAGATTGCTAAGAACAATTGGCTCCAAGTCCATCCACTTTTCTTTAAATTTCATTATGTCATTTTTCCTTTCAGCTGCGTAGTGTTCCATAGTGTATGCATACCACAACTTTGATATCTGTTCGTCCAGTGATGGGCATTTGGATTGATTCCATTTCTTTGCTATCATGAATTGAGCTGCTATAAACATGGTTGAGCAAATGTCTCTGTGTTTTGGCAAGGAATCTTGTGGGTAGATGCCCAGTAGAGGGATAGCTGGGTCCTCTGGTAGCTCTATATCCATCCTATTTAGGTGCCCCCAGACTTCTTTCCACAGTGGTTGTACACGTTTGCAATCTCACCACAGTGAATGAGGGTTCCTTTTTCACTCATCCTCACCAGCATCTATTGTTGTTGGATTTTTTTAATGAGTGCCATTCTGACTGGAGTGAAGCAGAATCTCATTGTTGTTTTAATTTGTATTTGCCAATGATTAGTGACTGAACATTTTCTTAAATGAGAGTAGGCCATTTGTTTTTCCTCTTCTGAGAATTCCCTGTTGAGTTCAGTGGCCCATTTTGTGAGAGGGCTATTTGATTTTTATTATTTAATAATTTGAGTTCTTTGTAGGTTGTACATATTAGTCCTCTGTCTGTGGAATAGCTGGCATAGATTGTCTCCCATTCTGAAGGTGGTCTATTGGCTTTGAGTATGCTGTGTTTGTCTGTACAGAAGAATTTTAGCTTGAAAAGATCCCATTAGTTGAGTGATTGATATACTTCCTGGCTGCTGGAAGCTTTTTCAGAAGATTTTTGTCTACCCCATTCTTGTGTAGCATGGCTCCTATTTTTTTCTTCTAGGGTATTCAGAGTCTCAAGTCTTATGTTGAGGTCCTTTGCCCATTAGAGTTGAATTTTGTGCAGGAGTGGATCTCATTTCAACTTTTTACATATAGTTAGCCAATTTGTCCAGCACCATTTGTTGAAGATGCTATCTTTTCACCTGTTGACATTATTGACACCTTTGTCAAATATGAAGTAACTATAGTTGCTCAAGCTTAGGGCAAGGTCTTTGATTCTGTTCCATTGGTCTGACTGTTTTTATGCCAGTACAATGCTGTTTTTGTTACTATGGTTTTGTAGTATATCTTTAGATTGGGCATACCTCCTGAGGAGCTTCTATTAATCAGGATAGTTTTGGATATCTAGGCCTTTTCCCATCCAAATAAATTTGGAAATGATCATTTTTTCTATATCTGCAAAGAATGAATCTGGTATACTTATTCGAATTACATTGAATCTGTATGCAGCTTTTGCAAGTATGGCCATTTTCGTAATGCTAATTCTGCCAAACCAGGAGAATGGGAAATATTTCCATCTTTTTATATCATCCTAGATTTCCTTCTTTGGTGTTTTTATGTTTTCATTATGCAGATCTTTCACATCCTTGTTTAGTGTTATTCAAAGGTATTTGATTTTTGAGGCTATTGAAAACAGCACTGTTTCACTGATTTCTTTTTCCATATGCCTGTTGTTTGCATACAGGATGGCTACTGATTTTTGTGTGTTAATGTTGTATGCTGCCAATTTACTGAAGGAATTTATCAGCTTCAGTAATTTAATGGCACTATCCTTTCGGTCTGTTATTTATAGTATCATGACATCCACAAAAAGGCATAGTTTCACTTCTTCCTTTCTGATTTGAATCCCTTTTATGTCTTTTTCCTGTCTCATTGCTTGGGCTAAGACTTCAAACACTATGTTGAAGAGCAGTGTTGAGACTGGATATTCCTGTCTTGTTCCAAATTTTAGTGGGAATTCATTAAGTCTTTCCCCATTGAGTATGATTTCAGATTTAGGAGTTTTGTATACAGCCTTTATTATATTTATTAATTGCCCCATGCCAATTCTATCCAGTATTTTAATCATGAAGTGATGTTGAATTTTGTTAAAGGCCTTCTTTGCATCAATTGAGATGACCATGTGGTTCTTGTGTTTGAGTTTATTAATGTGGTAGATTACATTAATTGATTTCCTTATGTTGAACCATCCCTGCATCCCTGGGATGAAGCCAACCTGGTCAAGGTGGAAAAAACTTTTGATGTGTAGTTGGATTCGGTTTGCCAGTATTTTAATCAGAATTTTTGCATCTAAGATCTTCAGGGATATAGGGATATAGTTTTACTTTCTTGTTATATCCTTGTTGAGGTTTGGTATTGTTAATGGTAGCTCTGTAGAAGGAGTTTGGAAGTATTCCCTATTCTCGAATTTCATGAATGAGCTTCAGAAAGAGTGGTTTCAATTCTGTGATGAAGGTTTGGTACAATTCAGCTGAGAATCCATTAGGTCGTGGGCTTTACATTTTCAATCTTGGAGGGTTTGATAGGTTTATCTGTTCTGGGTTTAAGTTTGGTAGGTGGTAGGTGTCCAGGAATTCATCCATTTCTTGCAGGTTCTCCAATTTTGTGGAGTAGAGGTTTTAGAACTGTGTCTTAATGATTCTTCTAATTTCATTGGTGTCTGTTGAGATCTCTCCCTTTTCATTACTGATTTGATGATTTGGGACTTGTCTTTTACCATGTGGTTAGATTGGCCAGGTGTTTGTCAATCTTGTTTGTTTTCAAAGAACCAGCTCTTTGTTTCACCGATTTTTTAAAATCATTTTCTTAGTTTCCAATTCATTGATCTCTGATCTGTTGTTAATTATTTCTTTTTCTCTTGAGTTCCTAGGGTTGGATTGTTCTAAGTTTTCCAATGCCTTTAGGTAGATGGTTAGGTTAATAATTTTAGATCTCTCTGCCTTCGTTATGAAGACACTTGGTGCTATAAATTTTCCCCTAAGAACTGCTTTCATAACGTCATTACGTACATAATTTTTGGTTGTATTTTAGTTTTCATTTAATACTTTTTTTTTTTAAATATTTTATTTATTCATTTTCAAGCAGAGAGAGAGAGAGAGAGAGAGAGAGAGAGAGAGAGAGAGAGAGAGAGAGAGAGAGAGCGCGAGCGTACCAGGGCCACCACCTTGTGGGTCTGGCTTATGTGGGAACTGGGAATTGAACTTGGGGCCTTAGGCACTGGAGGCAAGCGCCTTAACCCCTGAGCCATCTCTCCAGCCCTAGTTTTCATTTAGATCAAGAAAATTTTCTATTGCCCTTTTTGTTTCCTGAATTACTCATTCATTGTTTAGTAGTGTATTGTTCAGTCTCCAATAGTTGATGTAGTTTCTGTTTTTCCAAGCATTGTTTATTTCTGTTACTGCATTATGGTCTGACATAATACAAGGGGTTATGCCAATTTTCTTGAATTTATTGAGGCTTATTTTATGGCCTAATATTTTATGGCCTATTTTGAAGAAAGTTCTGTGAGCTGCTGAGAAGAATGTGTATTCAGTAGTGTTGGAATGGAATGTCCTCTAGATGTCTGTTAGGTCTAGTTGATCTATTGTGTTCTTGAGCTCTATTATTTCCTGCTGATCTCTGTTCCGATAATCTGTCTAGAGGTGATAGTGGTGTGTCAAAGTCTCCAGCTATGATTGAGTTGCAGTTTATTTTTGTTTTATTTTCCAATAAGTTTTGCTTTATGAAATGTTATTCATTTATTTTGGTACATACATACATACATACATACATACATACATACATACATACATACATACATACATGATAGTGATGTCTTCTTATTGAATTGTTACCTTGATGAGTAAGAAGTGTCCTTCCTTGTCCTCTTTGATTTCATTTGGTTTATAGTTTATATTGTTGGATATTAATATAGCCACACCTGCTTGTATTTTGTTTCTGTTTGCTTGAAAGATTAGTTTCCATCCATTTACTCCAAGGAGGTTTCTGTATTTAGAGGTTAGATGAGTTTCATGGAGGCAGCAAATGGAAGGGTCTCCAGCCTGCTTACGTGTGTCTTTTTATGGAAGAGTTGGGATCATTAATATTCAAAGAAATAATTGTGGTGCTTGTTTTAATCCCTGTCATGGTAAAGTGTTTATGGGATTTGATGCCTCTCATGTTGTTTTCATAGTCTATGCTTTGTTATCATTGCTGACCTCTAGAAGGCTCTTGGGGTTGGTTTTTCAACTCTTCTGGTTGAAGAATTCATGGAGTATTCTCTGCATTTTTGGTTTTGTGTTTGTATATTTGTAGAGCTGGATTTTATCATTAAATGTTTTGCTTTCTCCATCTATTAGGAGGTATATTTTCACAGGGTACATAAGTTTGGGTTGAAAGCTGCAGTGGTTTAGGCTTGGAAGTACTCCATTCCAAGCCCTTCTTGATTTCATGGTTTCCATGGAGAAATCTGATGTTGCTCTGATGGGTATTCCTTTGTATGTGATTGTTTTTCTCTTTCTGCTTTTAGAACCCTCTCTTTGCTTTCAGTACTTAGGGCTTTTACAATGATGTGTGTTGGAGAGTTTTTGCTTTATTCCTGCCTGCTTGGTGTTCTATGTGCTTATTGGATCTGAATAGGACAGTCTTTTAGATGAATGGGGAAATTTTATTCATTATTTTTTGGAGTATGTCCCTAATGCCTTTGGCTTGAATTTCTTCCCCCTATGGTATCCCTATGATCTGGAGGTTTCGTTGCTTAAGGGTATCCCACAATTGCCTATTTTGTTTGCATGCTTTCTTAAAGTTATCCAAGTTTTTGTTTTCCCAATCTCTTTCTTCTGCTTTGTCTTCCATATCTGAGGTTCTAACTTCCAGGTTATTAACTCTGGTAGTGAGAGATTCTAAAGGTGTCTTAAAAATCTCCATTTGATTTTGGTTTTCCTTTATTTAAACCAACTCTTTGTTGAGTTGCATTTTAATTCCAAAGTTGTCTTTCTCAATGCTTCCTGTTAATCATTCTTGTATTTGATTGTCTTTTTTTTCCTTTATTGTCCATAATGACTTACATTGTTTAGTGGGCCAACCATGAGTTGTTATCCCCACTTCCCCGTTGCCCCGCTTCCCCATCCCCAGTCAGCTGGATATCCTCCTCCATGGGCCGTCTGTATCAGTCTTTGTGGTAGGGGACCATGGATAGACCAGTCTTCAGCCGGGTTCTCATGACCCAAGTGTGTTGTTACTGAGGGTTGCCAAGTCTCTGATATTCTCCCCCACCACGGCTCTCACAATCTTTCCGCCCCCTCTTCCGCTCAGTTCCCTGAGTCGTGGTGGGTGAGTATTGAGGCTGTTTAGTGTTGTGAGCTTAGGGGTTTTTGTATCGAGATTCGTTGGTTTCTTTCTCACTGGCTTGTCCTTTGCTGATTGAATGGCTATGGCTGTTGGTCCCTTGTTCATCCAATCATTCTCTGTGGGGTTCCATATGGATCCTCCCTGTATGACTCTGGTGGCTCATCTCATGCCAGGATCTCAGCTTTCTGCCTGCGGTAGGTTGGGAGGGGTATATGGGCCACAGCTCCCTCGCTGTATTCTGAAAAATACAAACACAATCTCCCTTGGAGAATGAGGTCAGTATCGGTTAACAAATATACAACAATCGGGATTACCTAGCTTCTATTTTTAAAAGCCTCCCCGGTAGTCACTCGCATAGTGCATCTTTTCTTGGGAGCCCAAGAGTATGGGATCCGGTGCATATCGCCCTGAATCCCCGGTTCCAATCAAGGGTTCCCCTCACTGAGTGGAATATTTGGCAGAATTAATAGCTGTTGATTGTCTCCCCCAGGCCCAGGCTCCTCCATTACACAAGGGCTCCTTTCTTGGTTTGCTTTTCTCTCCCAGTAGGAGGTGTGGTCAGCCTACTCATGGCCGCAGACTGTGTTTCATGCCAGTGGTCTGCTTACTCCAACTGTCGTTGTTCAGCTTCCCCTGGCAGCTTGTGTAGTGTCTTCCAGCACTGCACTAACTGCTATCTGGGGGCTGGTTACCATTCCAGACCTTGAAGAGTCTCTCGATGCTGAACGATGGTATTCTGTGGTTTCTTCAGCAACACGGTTTTGCCTCAGGCCTGGAGGGCGTTCAAGAGCCTTGACAGAATTCTGTCTTGTTTTTGGAACCTCATGGGTCACTTTGGTCAACAGCTCAGTGAAGGAAGGAACCAGTGGCCGGGACCTGGGGCTGTCAGACTGCTCAATTGTTCACAGACTTAGACATTCTCCCCTACTGCTCATGGCCCCTCTTACCAGTTGACGCCCACTACTTACTCTTTAGGTTACAGTATGCTCTTGAGAATTTTATGTTTTTGAACCTAACTTGGTTTGGCCTCATGTTTGAGCCATTTCCCTCCCCCCTTCCCTTACCCCACATTCATAACCTCTCAGTTCTTTCTACTAGTCTGCATAAAGAAAACGGTTATCCTGGTTAAGGACCGCATATAAGGGAGAGTATGCGGCATTCAATTCTCTGTTCTTTTGAGTGTTCGCTTAGTAAGATCTGCTCGAAGTCAGGCCATTTTTTTCCTAAATTTTGATGTGTCATCTTTCCTTTCAGCTGAGTATAATTCCATCATGTAAATATACCACAGTTTCGTTGTCCATTCTTCCATGGATGGGCAATTGGGTTGATTCCAATTCTTGGCTATTATGAATTGAGCTGCTATAAACATAGTTGTACAAAATTTTCTGCATCGAGATTTGGCGTCTTGCGGGTAGATGCCTAGTAGAGGAATAGCTGGGTCCATTGGTAGTTCTATGTCCATTCTGTCTAAGAGTCTCCACACTGCTTTACATAATGGTTCAACAAGTTTACAATAACACCAGCAGTGAATGAGGGTTCCTTTTTCCCCGCATCCTCACCAGCAATGATTTTTGTTGGTTTTCTTTATGATTGCCATTCTGACAGGGGTAAGATGGTATCTCATTGTGGTTTTGATTTGCATTTCCCTGATGCTTCAGGATGCTGAGCACTTTCTTAAATGAGTCAAGGCCATTTGTGTTTCCTCCTCCATGAATTCTGTGTTGAGATCAGTACCCCATTTTGTGAGAGGGCATTTTGGGATTTTGTTAATAATTTTTTTTTAGTTCTCTGTAGGTTTTGGAAATTAGGCCTCTGTCTGAGTTGTAGCTGGTGAAAATCATTTCCCAGTTTGAAGGGGGTCTATTGGCTCTGAGTATGGTTTGTTTGTCTGTACAGAAGCTTCTGAGCCTGATCAGGTCCCATTGGTTAAGTGTTTGTTGTATTTCCTGGGCTGTTGGAGATTTGCTCAGGAA
>PVHP010032712.1:0-20115 GCA_004024765.1 Zapus hudsonius | reverse complement strand
AGTCAAGGTACCAGTCCCCTGGCTCGCTGAGCGCCCGCTCCCCTCCTGCCCGAAATGTTTCACCAACTCTGGGCAGCTCTGCTC
This sequence comes from Zapus hudsonius, assembly GCA_004024765.1. Lineage (NCBI taxonomy): Eukaryota > Metazoa > Chordata > Mammalia > Rodentia > Dipodidae > Zapus > Zapus hudsonius. Next base: position 20,031 of record PVHP010032712.1, on the reverse strand, counting down.
TACCTCTATGGCATTCTGCTGACGTCACTCTACCAGTGCCCTGGCCACAATCAACTGACCACCCTTCGAGCGAACGAGAAAGAGGTATGGGCGGATGCTGATAACTGGGGAGACCTGGCACGATTGGAAGGGAGGGGTGGGGCTGAGCAGCCGACGGGAGAAACGCGGAGGACAGTTCTTCGTTCTGCAATGGCTCCTTCCACCCCAGCTTTTGCTCCGCTGACTGCCGAGGAGCTGGGATGGGTCCTGGGATGGACCCATGAGCTCACCGTCCGTCGTCGCCCTTGTATCTAGTCCGCAGAGCCTCACCTGGGCCAGTGGTTCTTCATCGCAGGAGCAGCTCCCACCAAGGAGGAGTTGGCAACTTTTGCCTCCGTGGACAACATCGTCTTCAACATGGCTGCCGACTCCATCCCACGGCGGCTCCAACTGCAGGCTGCCATCCGCACGTGAGTGGTGAGGGGCCGAGGCACCCGTGGGTGTTCTCTCAGCCCAAACTGAGCACCCATCTACTCAGTTCCGAGATCCACTGCTCTTGGCCAGATGCCCTACAGAGACAAACCGAGCCTACCTGTCCCTTGGTAACGTCAAACCCAAAGGGAGCCAGGATGTGGGAAGGAGTTAAGATTGAAAAAATATATATGGGGCTGGGGAGATGGCTCAGTGGTTAAAGGTGTTTGCTTGCAAAGCCTGCTGGCCTGGGTTCAACTTCCTAGTACCCGCATAAAGCCATATGCACAGAGTGGCACATGCATCTGGAGTTCGTTTGCAGTGGCAGGAGGTCCTGGTGCACCCATTCTCTTTCTCTCAAATAATAATTTTTTTATTGACTAGAGGCTGGCACTGTGTGGTTGGGATGACGCTTGGTCTTTCTTCCTTTCCTCCACTCTTGCAGGAAAAATGGTCTCTGTGTGCCCCGGAAATGGATTTACCACTTGACTGAAGGAAGCACGGATCTCGGAACTGAAGGTGGGTTCTCAGGCCTCACCCTTCCCAATCTCCCTGAGCTTTTATTTAATTTTTAATTTCTTTTTTTATTTTATTTTTTAAAAATATTTTATTTATTCATTTTCAAGCAGAGAGATACAGACAGAGAGAGAGAGCGAGAGAGAGAGGGAGGGAGGGAGAGAGAGAGAGAGAGAGAGAGAGAGAGAGAGAGAGAGAGAGCGCGCACCAGGACCACCACCTTGTGCGTCTGGCATATGTGGGTACTGGGGAATTGAACCCAGGACCTTAGGCACTGGAGGCAAGTGCCTTAACCGATGAGCCATCTCTCCAGCCCCTTTAATTTCCTTTTCCTGTCAGAACTGGGTATTGAATCTAGGCAAGCGTCCCGTCCCTAATCTACATCCCCAGCCCTTGTCTTTTGACTTCTTATTTTGTGACAGGATCTCTAAAGTTGCCCAGGTTGGCCTTGAACTTGCAATCTCCCAGCCTGGCCTTCTGAGCAGCTGAGTCTACTGGCCTACAGCCTCAGGCCAGACTCGGCTTGCTCTCGCGGCTGTCCTCATCCTCTCCCCTCCCCAATGCCCATCCCCGCAGGCCGCCCTGACATGAAGACGGAGCTCTTCTCCAGCTCATGCCCGGATGGGATCATGCTGAAAGAGACAGGCCAGGGCTACCAGCGCTTCCTCCTCTACAGTGAGTGGGGATGCCAGGCGGGAAGTGTCAAGGAGCGTCTTCACCTAGTCTCGGCCCTTGGACATCCTCCCAGAGTAGGCTGGGTGCAGGGGGGGAGCAGTGTTGGGAAGCAGGAACTTTGACTGATCTGGCTGCACCCTGCCCTTCCAGATCGCTCGCCACACCCTCCTGAGAAGTGTGTGGAGGAATTCCAGTCCCTAACCTCCTGCTGGGACTTCAAAGCCTTCTTAGTAACTCCCAGGAATCAAGGTGAGGGGTTAAAGTCTCCCCGAAGAGGCCTGGGACTCACCAAGTCTACTGGATGAAAGGTGCTCATGTGATGTCTCCAGAGGCCAGAGGCAGACTGCAGAGTGGCCATGTTGACACCGCTACTTCTCATAGGCTAAGGTGGCATCAGCAGGGGGTGGCTAAGAGCTATGCTGTCACCTGAGGGAACAGGTGGGCCTCTGTGCCACTCAAAAGAAAAGTTTCAGCCGGGCGTGGTGGCGCATGCCTTTAATCCCAGCACTGGGGAGGCAGAGGCAGGAGGATCGCCATGAGTTCAAGGCCAGCCTGAGACTCCATAGTGAATTCCAGGTCAGCCTGGACTAAGTGAGACCCTATCTCAAATTAATTAAATAAATAAATAAATAAAAAGCTGGGCATGGTGGCGCACACCTTTAATCCCAGCACTGGGGAGGCAGAGGTAGGAGGATCGCCATGAGTTCAAGGCCACCTTGAGACTACACAGTGAATTCCAGGTCAGTCTGGGCTAGAGTAAGACCATACCTCAAAAAAAAAAAAAAAAAAGAAAGAAAGAAAGAAAAGAAAAGTTTCTGGCCAGGTGTGCTAGGGCACACCTATAATCCCCGTACTCAGGAAGCAGAGGCAGCCACAAGTTTGAGGTCAGCTTGCTTGACATAATGACTTTCAGGTCCAGGCTAGCCAGGTGTGGTGGAGAGCACCTTCAATCCCAGCACCAGGGAGGGAGCAAAGCACCTTCCCCCACCCCTTCAGCACCACCCGGCTTCTCTTCATCCTCCAACCCTCTCCCTCTTCCCACCAGAGGCCTGCGAGCTGTCCAGCAGCTGAGCCGGAACTGCGCCTGTGCTCTCCGCTCTCCGATACAGACCTGAGTTGGTGGGGTTAATAAAGATGACTTCTCAGTCCTCGTCTCACTAAGGGTTTTGTCTCCAGACATCAATCCCCTCCTTCCTGAACCCTCTACCATCTAGCCCCCCCCCCCCAGCTGGACGACGTCAGGAAGGACACTGAGTGGCAGTACCTCACATTGTAGTGGTATATTTAGGATTTAGTGTGACAGTGATTTATTGCTTAGCGGAGGTGACAGGCACCAGCTCCCTGCCCTGTCTGTCCGAGCCTCCAGCCCTGCCGGCCCCCATGGCTACCACATTCCCAGCAGGCGCCACACCACCTGCAGCCGCTTCTAGGCTCCCCGTTCTCCGCTCTCCCCTAGATGCCTGCTGTCCCCCTCCTCATGCAGAGATAGCTGGTCTCTTTTGCCCTGGGGAGTTCTGGAAAGGTGGAATGTACCCTTTGACTTTCACTCCCCACCATCACAATATTTTTTAAGCAGTGGAGGTGGGGAAAAAGAAAAAAAATGATGGAAATAAAAAACCGGAGGTGGGAAAAACGTAAAAGCAAAAAGTAACAACAGCTGGTGATTGGCAGGGCGATGCCCCGCTCTCCATAAACGGAGGACTCCGCGAAGAGCGCTGTCCCACACCGCCGAGGGAGCTGCTGTGCCCTCGGGCTCCAGGACTTCTTCCCCATCCCTGAGGTCCCTGTGCTTACAATCTGGGTGTCCCCACTTTCCCCCTAAAGGCCACACTGTCTTCACCCTCTGTCCCCACCCACCCACAGTCACAGTCCTTTCCCTGGGCCTCCTCCCTGCTCCTCAGCCTCCCTCCCCGGTCCCCCGCCTTCCCACTCAGTGGCCTCCTCATTCCCACTGGGCTCCCGGAGGCTGACAGCCAGCACCAGGGCCTGCAGGAGACCAAAGAGGCAGGCAAAGTGCAGTGGGTGGGCAGTAAGCAGGCTCAGGATGGCATGAAGCCCATGCAGGGCAGCCAGGAAGGACAAGAGCCCATGGAGCCAGAGGCCCAGGGGTCCTCGAAGACCCAATGCGTCCAAGACTGCCCGAAGTGGCCGAGAGCACAGTGCCAGCAGGGCTGAGGCTAGAAGCTCCAGGAGGTGCAGGGTCAGATTGGTGGAGATCTGCAGACACTCCTCTTGGTCCCCCAGGTACTGTGGGGGAGCACCTGGTTCCCCCCGCAGCCAGCCCAGTAGCTTCTGACGCCGGCCAGGTTTCTCCACCGGGGCTTCTGGTCCAGAGGTAACCAGGCTCCCTTCAGGGGACACCTCGGTCCTCCTGGTGCGTCCTGAATTCACAGGATCCCGTCCCAATGTGGGAATGGCTCCTCCAGTCTCTGGAGTGATGGAGACAGTCTTGTCCCCCTTGAGGGGCTCCATTCTTTTGCTTCCTAGTGGCTCAAGTCTGGGCTCCCTACTTGCTTCTGGAACAACCCCATGGCTCTTCAGGGTCCCCGAGTCCTTGGTCTTGGGAGGTCCCATATCGCCCACATTTTCAGGCGCACTGTCCCAGTCACTCCCAGAATTCTCAGGGGAGCTGTCCACCCATCTGGGTTCTGGGGCAGGTGGGTCAGGCTTCGTTGATTTCCTGCGTCCCCAAGGGCGGGGTATCCAGCCACCGAGTCGTCGCAGGAACATGGCTGTGGTGTGTAATGAACCCCCCTAATTGGTGACCACTTCCTGGCACTGATTAGCCTCTTGAGGGTCTCCTCAGAAGCCAAAATCTGTTTGGATTCAGAACAGAGATGCTCGGTGATACTGTCCTGCCCCCAATTCAGAAAGGGCTCCCCTTTTTTTCTGAATGGTAACGAAGCCCCCAAATGTGGTCAGTGACCTGCTCCCTTTTAGGTTTAGGAGTGAGGGGAGACTTATCCCATCCAGATCTACACACACACACACCACACACACAGATTTCAAGGGTCTGACAAGGCCAGGGTCTCTTCTCCCCCCCCAAGTGTCTTGTTTCCAAATTTTCCTCCCGGCAGTCAGCTCCCCAAGTTTCACTCACCAAGGCCACACCCCAAGGTGCCCCAGAAACGGGGGAGGTGTTGCTCCATCAAAGACGGAAGAAAGAGGGCGACGGGGTCCTCTGGCCAGTCCTCCTGGATGTGAGGAGGCCTTCAGCTGCTGGCCTGAGGGCGCCCAAGGGACAGGAAGTCTCTGTCGGGAGATGGGATGAAGTGTCCAGCAAACTCCAGCCGGTCACATCCGTCCCTTAACTTGGGGAACTGTGGATCCCGCGGAGGGGCCTCGGGTCCCTCCCGCAAGGTCACGCCGGAGACGTCCTCGGAGATCCGGGTCCCAAGGCGCAGCACCGGCCTGGCCGGGGACCCAGGCGTCAGCTGCCGTGCGCAGGGCCCGCCGAGGGGTCCGGCCTGGGGCCCGCGGCCTCGCCGAGCCCGGAAGCCGCTGCACCGGGTCGGGAGGGACCGGCGGGCGGGGGCGGAGCCCGCAGCTCCGGGGCGGACCCTGCGGAGGAGCGGAGCCACCGCGCGCCCTCCCTCCTGCGCCCCCGAGCTCGGAGCGAGCGCAGGCGTGGAGATGACAAACCCCAAGCCCGGTGCTCCTCGGAACTCGCCAGCCCTCCCCCCAACGCCCGAGGGGTTTAGAGGGATGGAGGGAAGGGACGCGCCAGCCCCTGCCAAGGAACTCCAGATGCACGCACCACTCTAGGCGCCTGGCTTTAAGTGGGTGCTGGGGAATAGAACCCTGGGTGTTAGGCATTGCTAAGCCATCTCTCCAGCCCCTATCTTTCTTTCTTTTTGGAGACAGGGGGTCGCTATGTCTATGGCCCAGGCTGGCCTTGAACTCACCACCCCCCTCCCTGGGCTGCTTGCCTGAGCTCACCTGTGCACCCGCCATCATTCCCTCTCTCACCCACTTTATAATAAAGGTGGTTCCAGAAAGGTAACTTGTAGGAGCCCTGATATTTAAACAGCTTTTCTGGGCCCTCCCTGCAGGGCTCCCATCCACCACCCACCTATCCTATGTGCACTGAGGAATGAGGGTGCTGGGCAGCAAGCGAGTGAGGAAGAAAAATGGCTCAGGAGTGATATTGGCTTGGGACTTGGGCGTATTCCAGCGAGCTTTTGTCCAGCAGGAGTGAGGCCCTAGCACTTCCCATCCCCAGAGCTGCAGAAAGGAACCAAGAACCCTGTCACCCATTCCCGGGCTTCCTTGCCATGCTCAGGGATCCACACTGAGTGACTGTCCCACCCCCTCCAGCTGTGAGCTCCTGGACTTGGGATCTTTCCTGTTCTCAGCACATAGGATTTGAACTTGTGACTAAACCGGCTGGAGTGGCCAGGAGTTCTCTACTGGGAGGGGGGAGACTTCATAAACCGGGGTAATTCCTGGTTCAGGGAGGGAGCATCCAAGAACAGGTGTGCTCCCAGCAGGTGCAGAATCGGGCAGGGGTCGTGACCCTCTCATGTCTTCCTTGTGGTTGAGGCGGGACTCGAATGTGTTCACAGGATGAGAACATGGCTGGTGGTAAGGGATGATTTATTTCTCAACTCTCAGTCCTCCTCTCCCAGAAGCAGAGTCCAGTGACCAAAACCTGAGGGCTTTGCATCTGGGCAGATTCCAGGAAGGAGAAGTCAAAGTGCCCAAGTCAGAGAGCGGTCGGGGCTCTGACTTCACCAGTCAGAAGTCAAGGTTCATGTACGTCCTCAGATCGCGTTCCCAGGCCCTGTCCTTCTCCTCCCGTCTTCTGCTCTCCCTCTGGCTCAGTGTGGCCACCCGAGGGACTCTCTCTCTCCCACACACAGCCCGAGTGTCCCTAGCTGAGAAATGTGTGATTCGGGGCTGGGGTGCTGATCTGTAGCCTAATCCTTCCTGGTCCCTCTTGAGGACAGTGGGGATAGGGTTGGCACGGCCTTCACCGCGGGGCCCCAGTCCCATTCCTGGCTCCCAGCCCCCCCTTAACAGTAGCTTGAAGCCAGGGCTGGAGGTGGGCACCCCAAGGGGAAGGTTGGGGGGCCGGGGACCCCTGGACAGTGACAGCAGATGAGCAGTGGAGGTGCGGTGGTTGGAGTCTTCAAAGTGGGAGCCACAAGTCTCGCAGAACCGGGGGGAGGAGAAGGACCTGCAGAGAAAGGAAAAGAGATCAGGGCCGAGGAGGGGAAGGAGCAGAAATGACGCCTCAGAGCAAGGCTGGTCGGGAAGAGTTAAGGAACGAATCCTCCACCTTCCTCCCTACTTAATAGCTTCATCCGTGGCAGGAGATGGACCCCCACCCTAACCAAGTGCTCCATCACTGACCAACAAGACGTAACCAGAAGGGGCCCAGAGGATTTGGAAGAACTGGTAAGCACGCCTCAAGGATCTAGGGGCAGAGGAGGGATGATGACGAGAGCTGGTACATACTATGGGGCAAGCCCTATCCCAACACTTCATGTGCCCGAGACACTCTCACCATCGGACATCAGGCCCATTGCAAGTAAATCGAAGCAGAATTCAATCCAGGGGCCTATGTCCAGAACTGCTCTACTAATCAGCTACTCTGGAAGACAGGAGACTCCTTAGCTATTCTGGGACCTCTGCTATGGGCTGGCCTGGGAGGACAGAGCACACTGAAAGCAGAGTGTGAGCTAAGCCTCCTCCTCACCTGTTCTCTGGGCTCCTTGTCTCTCCGTGGCTCTCCCTGACCATGCGTGCCACCTCGGGGAAGCCCGCTTCCTCGGCCAGCTGAGCAGCATCCCTGCCACCCAACTCGCAGACTCCCACCCAGGCAGCCCCCCGGCCCAGCAGGTAGCGCACAGCAGCCCCCTGGCCTGCTCCAGCAGCACACATGAGAGGGGTCCACCAGAAGGCATCCCGGACGTTGATATTCCCTCCAGCGCCCCCTGCCTCCAGAGGCTCCAGCAGCCTTCGAAGTTCGGCCAGGTCCCCGTCCTGGGCTGCTTTCAGGATCCTCTGGGTCATCTTGTCCTCTGCTTCCCGGGATCTCTGTTCTGATACTCCTGCCGCAGACTCCCTCGTCCTTCTTTTCTTCTTTCTCTGCCGGGCAGGCTCGGAAGTGGATCTCTGGGGCTTAGAGGTGCTGTTCTCCTCTGCGATCAGAGCCTCATAGAAAGCCCGGGCTGCAGCCCCATCCAGGGTGGCCTCCGGCGTCTCAGGCTGTGACTGCTGGCACCCATCCTTCCAAAGGTCACTGGGGTCAGTGGCTGGAGTGAATGTGATGAGGGTGGGTCTGGACATGGCTGCTGGGAGAACTGAGAAAATGATTAGGCAAGGAAAAGAAGAGACAGCCCAATTCTAGTGGCACCATAATGCCCACCACCACCTCCAGGGACCTGCTGGAAGGAGAAAAGGCCTAGGAACAAAAAATCCCCCTAGCTAGATGTGGGGGTGCTCGCCTTTCATCCCAGCACTTGGGAATCTGAGGTCAGGAAGTGAGTTCGAGGCCAACTGGAGGTTACAGAAAGTGTCAAGTCAGCCTACACTAGCGTGAGATCCTGCCTCGAGAAAAACAAAACAAAACAAACAAAAATCTCAAATCTTCCCACTGCCAAGCTGAGCGCTAGCTTTTGCATTCGGGAGGCTCTGGGTTCCATCGACTGCGAAAAGCAGAAAAGGAGGGAAGGGGTAGGAGGATCACCATGAGTTCAAGGCCACCCTGAGACTCCATAGTGAATTCCAGGTCAGCCTGGGCTAGAGGGAGACCCTCCCTCGAAAAAACAAACCAAAAGAAAAAATAAATGGTTTATCTCATTTAGCCGGGCGTGGTGGCGCACGCCTTTAATCCCAGGACTCAGGAGGCAGAGGTAGGAGGATCACCATGAGTTTGAGGCCAGCCTGAGACTCCATAGTGAATTCCAGGTCAGCCTGGACTAGAGCGAGACCCTACCTCGAAAAACCAAAAAAATAAAGGAGGGAAGGAAGGATGATGGAAGAAAAAGGAAACGACGCTGCCCTCCACCTCCAATCCCTTACCGACAATAATAACAGCACGTTCTCAGCCTGTTCACATCCCGGCCTCCATCCTATTTCGAGGTGGGATGGGGGCGAGGTCTCCTTTTTCCAAACCAAACCAGAACTGACAGGACTCCTTCTCGGCTCCCGTACGTCAAAACCCTCCAGATCTTAAGAGTGGACGCAGATCGGACACGTGACCACGGAGACGCATGCGCAGCCGCCGCCTCCGCCAGCTTCAGTTTTCCCGCCTTGGAAAACTTCGCAAGTTAGACAGCCTCGCGTGCCCGGATGGCGCGAGGACCCCCGGGGCTCAGTCGGTTGTGGGGGTTGGGGAAGGGGGGTGAAAACTGTCCTGAATTCCCACAATGCCCTTCGCCGCCATCGGCGTGCCCCCCCATCCCCTGCACGCCGTGGACCCAGAACCAGGAAATGAAATAGCGTCCCGGTGTGCCCCCCACCCCACCCCACCCACTCAAGCCATGGCGACCGCAGGTGAGACCACCAGCTCGACAGCGTCCATAAAGGCCCGGTGGGAAGAGAGCGACATGGACGAACCAGCCGGCATTGCGACTTATTTTCCGGGCTCCCTGATTCAGAAAGCGGCCCTCAACTTCCGCTTCCGCAAGCACCCGTTCACGCCCCGCCCCCGCGCGGGATGTTACGTCAAAGGCCTCGCGACGCCGGCCGAGGTCGCGCGCCGAGCCTCCTGGGGTTTGTAGTTCCCAACGCCCTCGTTCCGGGAGGGCGTCTCGCGGCCCGGGACTCCATTTCCCAGAGTCCGTAGAGGCGCCCGCTCCTCGGCGCTTGCGTGCTGCCGTCTTCCCGCCCCTCACCCATTCCCACTGCCCCCCGCATCCCTAGTCGGCCGCGGCCTGCGTCCCCGCGGTCGCCGCCGCGCCTCGGAAGCTGCGAGTCCCCTCCCCCGCCCCATCCCGTTCCCCGTCCGGCTGGTGAGTCGGGTGGCGGCCATGCCGAAGTCACCAGTCTCTGCACATGCGCCTTGTGTGTGTGGGGTGGGGGGACGAGGAGACGTGACCAGGTCCTGCTCCGAAGGGGGGGTGGCCTGAGAAGAGGCGGGATGTGGGGACCCCCCGTGAGCCCCACGGGAGGACGGTCCCCCCACCGCCCTGCTCTGGCTGGGGAAGGAGAGACTTGGGACCGGTGCCAGGGACATGTCCTCCCCGGGGGTTCGGATGGGCAGTGCCCCCGACTCGGGACCCCAGACGGGCGCCTCCTGGACGAGGGACTCAAGTGTGAATCAAAGCCGGGGTCCTTTAAGAACAGCGCCCACCCCCAGAGGTCAGCTGAGAGCTTGCCTTGACTTCCCCGCCCTTCCCTTCCAGCCTTGGTGAAGATGAGCAGCTCCGAGGAGGTGTCCTGGATCTCCTGGTTCTGTGGGCTCCGTGGGAATGAATTCTTCTGTGAAGTGAGTGCTCTTCCTCCGCTCGGCACCCCTTCCTGCCAAGGGAGGACCCCCCATCACCCTGTGCTGAGGAGGCAGAGACGTGCCAAGACTCGGCCTTGGGACCGAGGACTGGTCAGCCTGTGTCTTCTTTGTTGTCGGTTTATTTGGTTTTTCGGCTTCTAGCTCAGGCTGACCTGGAATTCACTCTGTAGTCTCAGGCTGGCCTGGAACTCACAGTGATCCTCCTGCCTCTGTTCCCTGAGTGCTGGGATGAATGGTGTGTGCTGCCATGCCCGGCTGTCTGTTTTTGAGCTAGCTTGTCACTCCAGACTAAACTGGCCTGAAACTCCTCTGAGGGTTGGGATTACGAGTGTGTGTTCAGTCGCACATGGCTAACCTGTGTTGTTTCATTATCATCCCTAGAAAAAAATTCTCTGACCATGAGGAGAATTGAAATGTTACATATGAAAGTTTTGTAAAGTACAAAAACTGTGCTGATGGAAAGAATTCCATGCCTTCAGCCTCTAAATGTGCTGAGATTTGAGCCATGATTTCTAGAAATGAGGGGCAGAAAGGATGTGTGTGAGCCAGGTGTGGGGGAACAGGCCTTTGATCCCAGCACTCGGGAGGCAGAGGTAGGAGTTCGAGGCCAGCTTGAAACTACATAATGAATTCCAGCTCAGCTTGGGCTAGAATGGGACCCCACCTTGGCCGGGTGGGGGGAAGAATGTCTGTAGAGAGGACATTACTGTACCTGCTTGACCTTAGAAGAGAAAAGTCAGCGTTTTTTTTTTCCCAATATTTTATTTATTCATTTTTCAAGCAGAGAGAGAGAGAAAGAGAGAGAACACCAGGGCCACCACCTTGTGGGTCTGGCTTATGTGGGTTCTGGGGAATTGAACTGGGGGCCTTAGGCACTGGAGGCAAGTGCCTTAACTGCTGAGCTATTTCTCCAGCCCCCCTGTGTATAATTCTTTTGCATTAGAGGACACGAACTCGGGGCAAGTGTCTTAACCGCTGAGCCATCTCTCCAGCCCAAGGCAAAGTTTTTATAGGTGACAGTATGTAAGATAGGAAGAGTCAAGCACTTGAGCCAAGTTGGGAGAGGGAAACGAAGGGAAGAGATGCAGTCTGTTGAGGAGAAGGCTTCAGTAGAGCATCTTGCCCAGATCAAAGCCGTGGGTTCTAATCCCAGCTTCCTCTTAACTTCTTTGCCCCGGCAGGTGGATGAAGATTACATCCAGGACAAATTTAACCTTACTGGACTCAATGAGCAGGTGCCTCACTATCGACAAGCTTTGGACATGATCTTGGACTTGGAGCCTGGTAAGGCCCCCAAGGATAGTTGTTGGGGTTTATATGCTGTGTATGTGTGCACGTGGGTGTGTTTTGTTTTCTCTTTCAGTACATACTTGCTGCTTGTTTTGTTTTTTCGAGGTAGGGTCTCGCTTTAGCCTGGGCTGACCTGGAATTCACTGTGCAGCCCCTCACGGAGCTCCCCTACTGAGTGTTATGATTAAGGGTGTATGACACACGCCTGGCTGATCATTCTAGCTTCTTGATGTTCAAACTTCTTGGTTCTGTTTTCCCTAATCCAGAGTCACCTGATTTATTTACCTTTTGGATTTTGTGCACGTGTGTTTTTTGAGACAAGGTCTCTCTCTCTCGCTCTCGCTCTCGCTCTCGCTCTCGCTCTCGCTCTCGCTCTCTCTCTCGCTCTCTCTCTCGCTCTCTCTCTCGCTCTCTCTCTCGCTCTCGCTCTCTCGCTCTCTCTCTCGCTCTTGCTCTCGCCCAGGCTGACCTTGGAACTCACTCTGTAGTCCCAGGCTGGCCTCGAACTCAAAGCAATCCTCCTACCTCTGCCTCCAGAGTGCTAGGATTAAAGGTTTGCGCTGCTATGCCTGGCCTGCCCTCTAACTCTTAATCTTCCTCCTCAGCCTGCTGAGTCCTGGCTTTACTGGCTTCGTGCTTTATCTTGGTCCTTGCCTGGCTCTTGTCTTGTGTGACTGGTGACACTTGTTCCCATGCTCTCTGAATCTCATTCAGCATTTCACAATGCCAGTTTGCTCATGGGTTTTGTTTACTGCCTTTCTTTCTGCATTGCACCATCCAGTCTTGAGAGTTTTCCCCATGCATGCCTGTGTGTGTCGAGGAGGGCAGAGACAAGGGAAAGCTGGGCTGCCTGTGGGTGACGGGGGATCCTGAGTCAGCTGCCCAGCTGATGGATAGGGTGAGGCTCAGAGACAGGTGCTGGGTAAGCTGAGTAGGCCTCCACCCCAGGTGGGTGGAGTGAGTACCTAGGGAAGCTAGAAAACAAGCAGTTGCATTTGGCTGTTTCAGACGAAGAGCTGGAAGACAACCCCAACCAGAGTGACCTGATTGAACAGGCGGCCGAGATGCTTTATGGCTTGATCCACGCCCGCTATATCCTCACCAACCGGGGCATCGCCCAGATGGTGAGCCTCTGCCCCTGCTTGGCTCCTGGGTCAATCAGGCAAGAAGCCCTTGTAGGACGCTAGCTGAGAAGAGAGAGGGGAAGGGTCCAAAGCCTGGGCCTAGGGACTGAATCCTCTTTGAGGGTACTTCTGAGGGGGTTGTTTTCCAGAAAGGAAGAGGAAACCTTGCCCAGGGAGCACATGGCAAGAGGCACTGATGTCTTCCTGCCTAGAGAAGGGGCCTCTGGCCAGAGGCGGGAGGCATGGAGGACAGTGATGGGGGTTGGGTGAGGAAGGGATTGCCTCCCCTCTTCCGTGTTTCTCCCTCAGCTGGAAAAGTACCAGCAAGGAGACTTTGGCTACTGTCCTCGTGTGTACTGTGAGAACCAGCCGATGCTTCCCATTGGTGAGTGTTGAAGAAGGGAGAGGAGGGCGTCCTGGGGGGAGGTTGGCCTGCAGAGTGTGGCTGTCCCCCAGGCCTTTCGGACATCCCAGGGGAGGCCATGGTGAAGCTCTACTGCCCCAAGTGCATGGACGTGTACACGCCCAAGTCATCGAGGCACCACCACACGGACGGCGCCTACTTCGGCACTGGCTTCCCTCATATGCTCTTCATGGTGCATCCCGAGTACCGGCCCAAGCGACCAGCCAACCAGTTTGTGCCCAGGTAGGACGAGAGAACAGTCACCAAGGGTCAAAGGTTCCTCAAAGAGAAGAGAAAGACAGGGGTTGCCTTTCTTCCTGAGTGATGGTGGGGAAGTTGGTTGATGACTTGTGCCTCGGGGGGGCTGAGAGTAGTGCCTGGCAGGATCTGTCAACACGCAGATGGTTCAGAGAAATATGTAGCACGTGACGTGCCATTGTCACACCCCAGTACTCAACCTTTAGCCAGAGACCTCACATTGTACTTAAGCATGGTTCATCTCGGTGTATCATGTTTATTGTGTATCGGGTATGAAAGATTCCATATTAGCTGGACGTGGTGGCTCACCCCTCTCATCCCAGCACAGAGGGAGGAGGATCGCCATGAGTTCAAGGCCAGCCTGGGCTTAGAGTGAGACCCTACCTCAAGAACTCAAAATAAATAAAGATTCCACATTACGTTGCAGCAGGTGATTTTGAGGTTTTGTGTTTGGGATAGAGATTGAATCCAGGGCCTCACGCTTGCTAACCCTTTGTTCTACCCTGAGCTGCTGTGCGCATGTGCGCGCTTTGATGAGACAGGGTGTTTGCTGACTCCTCCCACCTCACCAGCAGCTGGAACTGCACACATACACCACCATTGCCTAGCCTGCAATTTTGAGCTTTAATGAAAGAGATAAAACTTCAAGTATTCATGGGCAAAGGAGTTGGGGAACCCTTGATCTTGAGCACCGAGTGGGCCTGTGGAAGAGCCAGGGCAGTGAGATCCAGGTGCCGGCTGCTGAGGCCTGGAAGACACTCAGCCGCCGCCTCTTTGACCCCTGCCCACCAGGCTCTACGGCTTCAAGATCCACCCAATGGCCTACCAGCTGCAGCTCCAAGCCGCCAGCAACTTCAAGAGCCCAGTCAAGACCATTCGCTGAGCCCCACCTGTCAGCCCCACCTGTCCCTCCACCTTTGACACCTGCACTCCTCTGCCACCAGCAACTTCAAGAGCCCAGTCAAGACCATGCGCTGAGCCCCACCTGTCCCTCCGCCGCCACCCTTTCCGGAACCCTTTATGGTTTTTAGTTTAAATTAAAGGAATCACTATTGTGGTGGGAATATGAAATAAAATGGACAAAGGTCACGAGCTAGTCTGCTGGTGCTTGCAATTTGGGGAAGGGAAGATGGTGGTGTGCTGAGCCCCAGGGACCCTCAAACCCAGCCCACCGTCCCCAGGTTGAAATCCAGCACAGATTGGTGATCCATAGATGGGGGGTGATTGTAGTATAGAGGGCAGGATTCCTGAGTTGTGTGGGGGAAGTAAAGGTTAACAAGAAAAAAGTTCCAAAGCTAGAAAAACGTGTTTTCCTGGGACATCGTGACGGTCTGTTTATTCTGTAGAGACTATCGGCAACAGTGTCTTAATTTTACTTTTCAAGGGAATGTAATCCTAAAATCAATAGAACTGCAGTTTAGTGGTGTCTGCACCCCTGCTGGGGAGCTGAGCTGTGTTCCTCTCCAGGGCCTGGGGACACTTGCAGCCAGCCTCTGCCAGCACAATGGGGATGGACCCTGGCAGATGGTGCCAGAAATGGTGATTCATAGCCCTTGAGTCTTTGGGGGTAGACATAAGACAGACGGTCAGCTGGTGCCAGGTATGCCCTGTCTGGGTACTGCTCCCACACAGGAACCAGACCTTGTGGGTGAGGACAGGACACATTATTCCTCCTGCCAGATTTATCACTTCCTCCTGAGCAGGTTTCTACCCCAGGCAGGACTACAGGTGCATCTCCCTTGAAGACTGTCAAAACCACCCTGTAGCTCGGGGTCGGTCAGGAGCGTGGTCTCGGGAAGGTGGAGCTTCTGGCTCTCCCACAGCAGATGCCCCTCTCCCCAGAATCATGAAGCCCCGTATGCTTGTAGGCATGCTGGCCGCAGTAGGCTTTGCGGTGGGGAAGGGTAAGTGGAGCCCGTGGGCAGGGCAGAAGGGTGGGTTGTGACCGGGTGGGCTAGAGGACCTGCAGGTGAGCCACTGCCCCGTCGCACTCCTGTATTCTCAGCTCCAGGTCTCGATGTCCGTTCCTGCCACTTCTGCCTCTTGGAAGACCCTTCCGTGGGATGCATCTCCGGCTCAGAGAAATGCACCATCAGCAGCTCCTCCCCTTGCATGGTGATCACCATCTACCACAGTGAGTGAAGTCTGACAGCCAGCTGTGGCTTGGTCTCTGGAAGGAGGGCTCTAGAAGCAAATGGGTGCATCTTCTGAAAGTGCCTAGGGTAGAGTGCAGAGATAGCGGCCGGGAGGCGGGTTGGGGAGCAGTGGGGGGCTGTTATCACCACTGCTTCTCTCTAGACATCAAGGCTCGCTTCAACATCCGAGGCTGTGGGCAGCACAACTCCTACCGCTGTCAAGAAAAACGCAACACTTACGTCTCGGGATACTGGTATCAGGCCCAGTGCTGCCAGTACGACTTCTGCAATGTCTGGTCCACTGCCCGGGTCCAGAGCTCCCTGCCTGCGTCCACCAAGAGGACCCTGTCCCTCAACAACTCCCAGGTGCATCAGTTTTACCAGGCCCTGAACCTCTCGTTGCCCCTGCCCAGCCTGGAGGCTGGGAAGGAGCAGGGCCTGGGCCTCCCGGTCCCCCAGCCCCTGGACCTGGGCCTGTCCATCGCTCACCTGCGCCACCTGTACTTGGTCCTCAACAGTTCTGGACTTCTGTTTCTTCCCCGGGCTGTGCCCTGACACCTTCCGCTCCCCAGAGCTGCCCTCCATGAGCGTCCGGCTGCACCCTGTTCTGCCATCAAAGCACTTCCGGGCCTCCCTTGTGCCTCCTGCTTCCGTGTGGCCTTTCTTCCCAAGTATGGATTCTGTCCTAGCTGATCCAAGAAAAGCACGGGTTCCCATCAGGAGTGTTCGCCACCCCCACCCCACCCCCACCTCCTCGATCTGTCCACCTGCCACTGCCACTCAGCTCTAACCTGTCTCCTCCGGACTGCAGCGGGAAGGGTAGCAGACTTCTCGCTCCCTGGTCTGCTGCCCCGACCTCTCACCATGTCCACGGGTGCCTGAGAGGACGGGGAGGTCGGTCTCTGCTCTGCATTCCGCCTTCCCTCCAGAATAAACTGGGTCTAGGTGAAATGTGTGTCACATTGTGGGGCAGGTGCAGACATGCTAAAGAGTGCAAATGGGGTTCAAAAGGACTGCCGGGCTCATAGTTGGCTTTCCTGGCTTCTCAAACTGTCCCAAAGGGCCACAGCTGTCCCTGTTCCCAGCCAAAGATCAGAGTGTAACAATTGACTTCCCACCTTAACTATATAGCCCTGCCAAACCTGAGACATCCAGCCCGCCCCGAAAAATGTCATTAAGTCAGGAAGCCTTCAGGAGCCCACAGCCATCTACGTCAAGAGCCTTTGTGTCCAGACCCTTCTGTGGGGGCCGCCTTGGGAGGCGTGCGGAGAACGCTGATGGACTGGAGTAGTTCTTTGGTTTTGTTTTTGTTTGTTTTCTCCAGGTAGGGTCTCGCTCTAGCCCAGGCTGACTGACCTGGAATTCACTATGTAGTCTTGGGTGGCCTTGAACTCATGCCTCCCGAGTGCAGGGATAGAGGAGTGTGTCACCACTCCTGGCCCTGTTTTGCTTTTCGAGACCAGAGTCTCACTCTACCCCCAGCTGGCTCCAAGCTCATCTTGCCTTAGCCGCCTGGGTGCTGGGGTTGGGATTGCAGGGATGAGCCACAGTGCCCAGCAGCTGATTTGTTCTTTAATCCTTTTCTGGCGGTCTAGAAGCTGATTTATTTATTTTTTTTGTTTGGTTTTTCGAGGTAGGGTCTCTATCCCAGGCTGACCTGGAATTCACTATGCAGTCTCAGGGTGGCTTTGAACTCAAGGCAATCCTCCTACCTCTGCCTCCCGAGTGCTTAGAAGCTTGTATATATCAAGCTTTAAAAAAAAAATCACCATATGCCCCTGTAAGCAGCCCAGTAAGCATGAGTTTACAAGCATACTGTAACCTCTTGAGCAAGTAGTGGGCATTGACTGGCAAGAGGGACCATGAGTAGTGGGGAGAGAGTCTAAGCCTGTGAATAATTGATCAGTCTGACAACACCTGGTCCCAGCCACCGGTTCCTTCCCTTACTGAGATATTGACCAAAGTGACCCATGAGGTTCCAAAAACAAGACAGAATTCTGTCAAAGCTCTTGAATGCCCTCCCCAGGCCTGAGGCAAAACCCTGTTGCTGAAGAAACCACAGATTGCCATCAATCAGCATCGACGAGACCCTTCAAGGTCCAGAATGGTATCCAGCCCCCAGATGGCAGTTTGTGTAGTGCTAGAAGGCACTGCATAAGCTGCCAGGGGAAGCTGATCAACGACAATTGGAGTAAACAGAGACCACTGGCATGAAACACAGTCTGACGCCATGAGTAGGCTGACCATACCTCCTACTGGGAGAGAGCAGCGAACCAAGAAAGGAGCACTTGTGCAATGGAGGGGTCTAGGTCTGGGGGAGACAATGAATAGCTTTTAAATTTGGCCAAATATTCCACTTAGTGAGGGGGAACCCTTGACTGGAACTGGGGATTCAGGGCGCTATGCACCAGATCCTATACTCTTGAATTCCCAAGAATAGATGCACTATGGGAGCGATTGACGGGGAGGCTACTAAAAATAGAATCTAGGTAATCCAGAATTGTGTATATTTGTTAACCTATACTGATCTCACTCTCCCGATGGAGATTGTGTTTGTATTTTTCAGGATGCAGCAAGAGAGCTGGGGCCCATCTAACCCTACCAACCGACTATAGGCCAGTAGCTAAGATCCTGGCAAGAGATGAGCCACCACAGTCATATCGTGGAGGATCCATATGGAACCCCACAGAGAATGACAGGATGAACAAGGGACCCACAGCCACAGCCATTCAATCAACACAGGATAAGCCAGTGAGACAGATACCAACGATTTTCGACACAATGACCCCTAAGCTCACAACATTAAAGCAGCCTTAATACTCACCCACCACAACTCAAGGAACTGAGCAGAAGAGGGGGTGGAAAGACTGTGAGAGCTGTGGTGGGGGAGACGATCCAGAGACATGGCACCCCTCAGTAACAACACGCTTGGGCCAGGAGAACCTGGCTGAGTACTAGGCTATCCAGGGTCCCCTGCCACAAGGACTGATCCAGACGACCCACAGAGGAGGATGTCCAGCTGATTGGGGATGGGGAGGGGAGCATTGGGGATAACAACTGATTGTAACTCATTATGGACAATAAAAATATATATTAAAAAAAATCACATGCCCCTGTAAGCAGCCCAGTAAGCACAAAGCTCTTGAGCAAATTTGTGTGCCTGATGGAAATGGCTTTGGTCCACACATACTCTCCACCCGCGTGCTTTGCAGATTAGCATCTGCCTCCGCTGCCTCTGCTGGGGCGCACACCAGTATTGTTCAGGGCCAGAGGGCCGGGAGATGGCCCAGTGGTTAAAGCCTGCTGGCCTGGGTTCATTCTTTATCACCCATGGGAAGTCAGAAGCACACGACGGGGCGTGCATCTGACGTTACTTTACAGCAGCAAGAGACCCTGGTGCAGACCTCTCCCCACACAGGTCCAGAGAGAGTTGGAGACACAAGCAACAAGCCCTCTGCCCTTCCCCTTTCGTGGTCGTCCACACCTCTGTGTAAGACAGAATAGTGTGGTGATGCCCCCTTGTAACCCAAGCACTTTGGAGGAGCAAGGGCTGGGAGGGGAGGGGGAGCTGGGGCCCACACAGCTCTGGCAGGTCAAGCTGGAAGGCACTTGAAGGTTCTTGGAGAAACCCAGACAGCCTGGGAAAGAGGACGGGGTCTGGCCCTTCCTGCACATCCTGCCTGTGCAGCCTCTGGGCTCCCTTCTGTGTCCTCAGATCTGACAGCACTGCCTTCCCCAGAGGAGGCCTTACTCCTTTCCATGCTGAGTCAGCTGGAGCCCCTTGCCCGCCTCCATGATGGGGCGCTCAGACCCACTTCACCTCTACCTTCACCAGAAGACAGGGAAACCACACTCTGCACAGTGATTTATTTTAGAGGCACATCCGGGAGCCTGAGGCAAAAAAAGGGAGTCTGGGGGCAGAGTAGGGCAGGGATTGTTGGGGTCACCCACCTAGAGGAAGGGTCCAGGCTCCGAGTGACTTGAGAGAGGCAGGGAGGGCTGCTAAGAGCGCCTGGGAGTTTCCTGCCTGATCCCGGAAAGAAAACCCAAGGGGAGCTGGAAGGGAAGTTTCACTCCAGCATGTGTGTCCGTCTGTCCGTCGTCCGTCTGTCCCGCTAACGAGCGTAGATCTCTCGGTTTTGAGGGTTGTTGCAGAAATCCCGGAAGCAGCATCGAGAGGAGACCCAGAAGCCGAACACGGGAGACGAGCGGGTGTAGGAACAGTCGATCATCTGCTCTCGGCTTCGGCAGTCGCTCACCATGACGTCAAGGCCACTGCCTGTGAGGGACCACAGACCTCAGTGACAAGGAGGTCCCTACGCAGCCCCCAAGGCCCCTCGTCTCTCAGACTACCCTTCAAGAGGAAAGCCAGTTAAAATATTTTGTATTCAGCCGGCCGTGGTGGCGCACACCTTTAATCCCAGCACTCGGGAGGCAGAGGCAGGAGGATCACCATGACTTCAAGGCCAGCCTGAGACTACACAGTGAATTCCAGGTCAGCCTGGGCTAGAGCAAGACCCTGCCTCGAAAAACCAAAATAAATAAATAAATAAAAATATTTTTTATTCATTTGCAAGCAGAGAGATAGAGATAGAGAGAGTGAGAGAGAGACCAGGGCCACCACCTTGTGGGTCTGGCTCATGTGGGTCCTGGGGAATTGAACCAGGGGCCTTAGACACTGGAAGCAAGTGCCTTAACCGCTGAGCCATCTCTCCAGCCCCA
>PVHP010032711.1:0-20081 GCA_004024765.1 Zapus hudsonius | reverse complement strand
CCAAAAAAAAAAAAAAAAAAACAAAAAACAAAAAACTACAAACCTGGTTACAGTATAAGGTGACAGGTTCTACCTTCACTTTTCTCAAGCAGAGAGATGGGGGGGGGGGAACAAACCAGGGCCACCACTTTGTGGGTCTGGCCCATGTGGGTCCTGGGGAATTGAACCCAGGGTCTTAGGCACTGGAGACAAGTGCCTTAACTACTGAGCCATCTCTCCAGCCCTCACTTTTCTCATTGATCCTATTAGAATTTAGGAATAATGGTATTGGGATGCTCAGGAGGTTTTCTTAAAATAAAATTAAGAAAAGCCTTTGGGTGGTGCACACCTTTAATCCCAGCACTTGGGAGGCAGAGGTAGGTGGATCGCCAAGAGTTAGGAGCAGGCCATGAGGCCACCCTGAGACTACAAAGTAAATTTCAGGTCAGCCTAGGCTAGAGAGAGAGCCTACCTTGAAAAACAACAAAAATGCCTTTGTTCTCATTCATGCTAATTTCTGGCTTCATCATTAGAACACCTATACATATTTTTCCCAAGAACAGGATACTATAAACAGGTAGCTATACGCAATAAAGACAATATTTTTTTGTTTTAAGGTAGGGTCTCACTGTAGCCCAAGCTGACCTGGAACTCACTCTGTAGTCCCAGGCTATACTTTCAAACTCACACTGATTCTCCTACCTCAGCCTTGAGTGATGAGAAAGATGGCTCAGCAGTTAAGGTGCTTGCATGCAAAGCTCAAGGACCCTAGTTTGATTCCCCAGTACCCATGTAAAGGCAGATGCACAAAGTGGTGCATATATCTGGAGTCTGTTTGCAGAGGGTGGAAGCCCTGGCACACCCATTCTCTCTGCCTGTCTCTCTTCTCCCTCCCCCCTCTCTGCTTGCAAATATTTTTTTTTTTTTTTGAGGTAGGGTCTCACTCTAGTTCAGGCTGACCTGGAACTCACTATGTAGTCTCGGGTGGCCTCAAACTTACAGCACTCCTCCTACCTCTACCGAGTGCTGGGATTAAAGGCATGCGCCACCATGCCCGGCAAAAATAACTAGGTGATTTTTTCCCTCCAAATTTCCTGCATTAAAAACAGGTTTCTTTTTTTAAATATTTACTTGGAAGCACAGAGAGACAGAGGCAGAAATGAGCTCCAGTTGCATGTATCACTGTGTGCATCTGGCTTTATGTGGGTGCTGGGGACTCGAACTCAGGTCCTCAGGTTTTTCAAGCAAGTACCTTAATCACAGAGCCATCGCTCCAGCACCCTAAAAACAGTTTTGTTTTTTTTTTTTTTTTTCCCCGAGGTAGGGTCTCACTCTAGCCCAGGCTGACTATGACTGGAATTCACTATCTCAGGGTGGCCTTGAACTCATGGTGATCCTCCTACCTCTGCCTCTGAGGCTTGCGCCACCATGTCTGGCTCTAAAAACAGGTTTCTAAAAGGCACTTAGAATAAATGTTTCTTTTTAAGTAAGAACAAGAATTAAGAATATGGATCAAGAGTGGAGTCCAATGCTGGGCGTGGTGGCAGAGGTAGGAGGGTTGTCCTGAGTTCAAGGTCACCCTGAGACTACATAGTGAATTCCTAGAGGTAAGCCTGGGGTAGAGCAACAGCATATCTTGGAAAAGAAAAAGTTCATAGGTATACTGGCACATAGGAGTCTACACTTAAGTATGGTGGCATTATCAAGGTAACCCTAACTCTTAGGAGGCTGAAGCAGGACTGCAATGAATTAAGGCCAGTCTGAGTGTAAGACCCCTTCTTAAAAAATAAAAATAAAAGCTGGGCTTGGTTGTGCATGCCTTTAATTCCAGCACTCGGGAGGGAGGATCGCTGCTGAGGTTGAAGCCAGCTTGGGACTACAGATAGAGTTCCAGGTCATCCTTGGCTGGAGTGAGACCCTACCTCAAAAGAAAAAAGTGAAATCTAGGGAAGCAAAGCACCCCATCCTCATGGGTCCCTCTCCCCTTACCAGCTCCTCCCAGTCTTGACTGTAGGGCTGCACAGACAAGATGTTCTCAATCCACCCTGGAGTGGCCATCTCTATGCAGTAAATGTCATACACATAGTCATCGTGCTTGGATTCCTCCTGGTGCCTGACGCCTGGTCCATCCTCGGACACAGTCAACCTCTCACGGATCAACTCTACAGAATTGCAGAGGATCACATCTGGGTCAGATGTCTGTAAAGAAAACAGATAGACACACAATGCAAATGGTATTACAAGGGCTGGGTGAAGGAAGGCCTGTTCTTCAAGATTCTTAGCTCCCATGTACTAGTCTTCCCCTTCTAGCCAGGCAGACTTGGAATTCACTTTGTAGCTTCAAGATGGCCTCAAACTCACTACATTCCTCTTTCTTCTGCCTCTTCTCTCTGTGCTAGGATTAAAGGCATGCACCACCACGCCTGGTATTGCTAGTCTTTTTAACTAACTACAAAATTAAGAAATCAGGAATATCTTTGTTTTTTAAAAAAATATTTTATTTATTTATTTGAGAGAGAGAGAGAGAGGGAGGGGGAGAGAGGGAGGGAGGGAGGGAGAGAGAGAGAGAGAGAGAGAGAGAGAGAGAGAGAGAGAGAGAGAGAGAGAGAGAGAGAGAGAGAGAATATGAGAATGGGTGCACCAGGGCCTCCAGACACATACGCCCTGCCCTCTTGTGCATCTGGCTTTATATGGGCACTGGGGAGTTGAACTCTGGTCCTTCTTCATTGCAGGCAAACGCCTTAAATCCCAGCACTCGGAGGCAGAGGTAGGAGGATCACCATGAGTTCAAGGCCACCCTGATACTGCATTTTGAATTCCAGGTCAGCCTGGGCCCAGGGCTAGAGTGAGACCCTACCTCAAAAAAAAAAAAAATCTTTTAAAAAGTCATGTATGGTTACCAATGACTTTAGTTTCAGCATTTGGAAGACTGAGATAGGAAGAGCACTGTGAGTTTGAGGCCAACCTGGGGCTACAGAATGAGCTTGCTCTAACTGACATTCTGCTTTTAGTTACAAATTAGACCTACTTATAATCTATTTGTTTGAAAGAACAGTCTGAGAAATGTTGCAGAATAGATCTGGCTCAGGTAAGACATGGTCTGTGTCTACAGGGGCACACACTGTAGTTGGCTCCTCTCAACTCATTCATCACAGGAGACTACACAGTTCAAACCAGATGCCACACAAAAGTGGGGAAAAGTCCTCTGTCCAAGGTACACAAGAGACTGAGGCTGTCGTGTATAGGCTAAGTGGAACTTTTCCTTCCTCAAACATCAGAAGAACTAGCAACACAAGTTTGTGTGCATACTCAAAGCTCTTTATGAGGAAAGTTCTGGCTCCAAACCACAAGCTCTCACCCTGAGTCCAGCAAATTATGATTACGTAGTCATTAACTTTATGACTAACAGAAAAATTCCAAACAGAATTTTTGTTCAGCATATACCACCTTTTAAGCCAGCCAATTAATCTGCTTATCTAAATGTGTTTCTGCAGAAATTTAGAAAAAGCTGGCAATAGTGATGTCATGTTATCAGCTTTAAGGACAACCGAGGCCATTAAGGTCCCTGAAAATGGCTACAATATAATGTTGAAGTGTTTTCATAAACCCAAATTAAAATTTTACTGTAACTTGTTCTAAGTTCAATAAAAGTTGAAAAATGTAATATACTGTATGAAAAAAGAATAAACTAACTTTAGTTACCCTTAGCTGGGGTAAACTGATCTCCCCCCACCCCTACCCAGTGCTAAAGATAGAATCTGTGGCTTTATACCTGCTAGGGAAACTGACCACTGAATTGTATCTTCAAACCTTTTTACTTGCAGGTTGCTGTATTTTATTCTCAAATTACCTATCTTGAATATACATTGCTTTCAAAACAGAATTTTTGTTTTGTTGGCTTGGAACTCACTATTGTAGTACACAGTAGCCTCAAACTCATGGCAATCCTCCTGCCTCAGGCTCTCAAGTCCTAGGATTATAGGCATGAGCTACCACGTCTGGCAGAAATATTATTTTAACATTTTATTGAAAATCTCCACTCATATACACAATATACCCTGATCATAGACCTCTCCCATCACCCTCTTTTGAATCCCCCTTCCCTAGAAAAATTTTTACATTTTTTTCCTTCTTGGTAGAGCTGGGGATTGAACCTTGGGCCTTGTGCATTCTAGGCAAACCCCACTGAGCTACATCCCCAGGCCAAAAAAAGTTTATTTCTTTTCCCAGGTAGGGTCTCACTCTAGCCCAGGCTGACCTGAACTCAGTAGTCTCAGGTTGGCCTGAACTCACAGCAATCCTACCATCTCCTGAGTGTTGAGATTAAAGGTGTGTGCCACCACACCCAGCCCTTTCCTGTCTTTATGTGGCTTTCTGGCCAGCACTTTTTTTTTTTTTTTGGTTTTTCGAGGTAGGGTTTCAAGATAGTCCAGGCTGACCTGGAATTCACTATGTAGTCTCAGGGTGGCCTTGAACTTGATCCAACCTCCTGAGTTCTGGGATTAAAGGCATGCGCCACCACACCCGGTTTGGCCAGCCATATATTCCTGCTGTCATGATAATGTGTTTCAACATAAACCCATAGCAATGGAGCAGGCTGACTATAGACTAAAACCTTTGTAACCATGAGCCCAAATAAACCCTTCCTTATTTACCACATTGGTCACAACAACAAAAACCTTATCATAACAGGCCAAAAAAATAGCAATAATTTGTACATTTTAAAAATAGGCTGTGATCTATTTTTAGAAATCTCAACATATAAAGCCATGTTCTTCAACTTTTATCACGACTGCATATTATTTTTTTGAAAGGCATAGTCTCACTGTAGCCCAGAGGCTGACCTGCAACCCATTCTGGAGGCCAAACTTCAAACTCTCAGTGATCCTCCTACCTCAGCTTCCTGAGAGCTGGGATTAAAAGTTAGTTTCAGGTCAGCCTGGGCTAGAGTGAGACTCTTCCTCAAAACAAAACAAAAAACAGTGGGCTGGAGAGATGGCTCAGCGGTTAAGGCACTTGCCTCCAGTGCCTAAGGCCCCCGGTTCAATTCCCCAGTACCCACACAACCCAGACCCACAAGGTGGTGACCCTGGTGCTCTCTCTGCTTGAAAAATGAATATTAAAAAAAAAAAAACAAACACAAGCAACAGGGTTGGAGAGATGGCTTAGTGGTTAAGGCAGTTGCCTGCAAAACAGAAGGACCCAAGTTCCATTCCCCAGTAAAAACCAGATGCACAAGGTGTCGCACATGTCTGGAGTTGTTTGCAATGGCTGGAGGCCTTGGCGGGCCCACGCTCCCCCTCTCTAAAATAAATAATAAAATATTAAAAAAAAAACACCACCAAAAAAAGTACTAAACACCAAGCACATTCTTTTTAATTATGCAGCTTTACATGCTATCAATTACTTTCTGCCAGTCTAGCAAACACAAAATTTTTTTTTATTTTATTTATTCATTTTCCAGCAGAGAGATACAGAGAGAGAGAGAGAGAGAGAGAGAGAATACCAGGGCCACCACCTTGTGGGTCTGGCTTATGTGGGTCCTGGGGCCTTAGGCACTGGAGGCAAGTGCTTTAACCGCTGAGCCATCTCTCCAGCCCAACAAACACAAAATTTTTAAGTATGCTTTAAACTTAGATACTTATAATTACCTGTGCATATATTTTTTAATTATTTGCAAGCAGAGAGGGGGGAATGATAATAATACATCAGGGCCTCTTGCCACACTGCAAATGAATTCCACTTTGGTATTTGGCCTTACGTGGGAAATGGGGAATTGAACTTGAGCAGTCAGGCTTTGCAATCAAGTGCCTTTAACCGCTGAACCATTTCTCCAACCCCCGTGCAAACATTTTGGATGCTTGGTGTACTGTTTTACTGAGAAAAATCTATATATTAGTTAAAACAAGCCATAGGGGTTTATAATCCCAGCACTTAAGTGGCTGAGTGATGGGATTAAAGGTGTGCCACCACACCCTGCCCTTTCCGGTCTTTTTTTGACTGAGAGTCACTGAGAGTTTGAGGCCAGCGTGGTCTGCAGAGCGAGTACCAGGCGAGCCAGGTAGCAGAACCCTGTCTCAAACAAGACAACAAAACCCAAATCGGCAAAATGAGGCCTTCCTGCTGGACGGATCATCCGTCCTAAGGCTGAGCGGAGGACGCCCACCCACTCCCGTCGGCCGCTTACCTTGCAGCAGTCTGTGGCAGCGGCCTCCGGCTCTCCCTCTTCGTGGACCAGGTCCAGCAGCTGGAAGCCCGAGTCCCCGACAGCTTCCGAGTTCCCTGACGCGCACTCGGGCTCCGGGCTGCCCGAGGTCCCCGGGGTCCGGTGGCTGGAGACGACCCGGTAGCGGCCCTCCTTCCTGACCTCGCGAACCGAGGCGCGGAGCTCGCGGCGGATACGCTGCTGGCTGCCGCGGGACGGGCGCAGGGCGGCCCGCACCAGCGGCTGGAGGGGCTCCGCCTGCGGGGCGACAGCGACAGCGCCGGCGTCGGCGCGGCTCCGTTCTGCGGGGGCGTCCGACCCCTCGCCCGCACCCACCCCCGCCGCCTACCTGGGAGCGCACGGTAGCAACCAGCTGGAAGACATTGGTCTCCGCCGCTCTTTCCTGCGCCTCCGGCGGCTCCTGGACGGACGGCTCGACCTCGCCGCTGCGGAGGCGTTTGCAAGCGAGCACCAGAGCCTCGGCGGGCTCGGCGCTGCGCTTCCGCTTCACGCGCAGCACGGCCGTCCTGCCGGCCTCCATAGCGGCCGCCGCGGTGCACCGCGGGAAGGCGCGGGGGACGACGGGACGGCCCCGCCCCCGGCACGTGGTGCGGGCGGGGGGCAGCCGCACGGCGGAGGTTCCGGGCGGAGCCCCTCCAGCCGCGGGCGGCTGAGCTCTTGGCGTGCGGAGAGGCTGGGTGAGGCGGGGACGAAGGCGAGGGGACCCAGGTCAGCGTAGGAGCCGCCTCTCCCGGTCAGCCCCGGCTCGGGCCCTGGCGGAGCGTGGACGCGGCGTCCAGGTCTCGGCTCCCGTGCCGGGCGCCTGCCTTGAGCCACAGGAACCTGGACTCAGACGTGGGCAGCTCCAGCCTTCGCCCCCCCGAACTCTGACTCTCCGTTTTCTGAATCCTGTCGCGAGGACTACGTAAATGTGTGCGCCCTACGTAAGACCGCTGATTAAACTTGTATTTCTAAAAGACAATCAATATGCTACTTCCAGTGACCAAAACTGGTGTTTTTATTTTTGCTTAGTTTTATTTTTTTGTGGTACTAATAATTGAACTTAGAGCCTCACATTTGATAGACAGCTATAACTCCAGCAAACCAAACTTTTTAAAATTTATTTGCAAGGCGAGAGAGAAAGAAAAAGAGGGAGGGGGAGAGTGAATGCACCAGGCCCCCAGCCGCTGCAAACGAACTCCAGATGCATGTGCCACTCTGTGCACCTGGCTCCATGTGGGCACTGGGGAATCGAGCCCAGGTGCTTAGGCTTTGCAGGCAAGCAATTTAACCACTGAGCCATCTCTCCACGTCCTAGACCAAAATTCTTTACTAGAATAGAATTCTTTTTGCAGTACGGGGGTATTGAATCTAGGGCCTGGCATGCTAGGCAAGCACATTACCACAGTAGTATATCCCCAGCCCCAAAAGGAGAAAATAAATTGATTTTTGTTTTCTTAAGAAAGGGTTTAGCTATGTTGCTCAGACTAGCCTTCAACTTGTTAGCATCCTCCTGTCTCTGCCTGCTCAGTGCTGGGATTACAGGTATCCGTCACTAGCCCAGTCTTTACTACATTCTTTTTTTAAAATATTTTTATTTATTTGCAAGCAGAGAGAGATAGGAGACAGAGAATGGGCACGACAGGCCCCCAACTGCTGCAAACGAACTCTGTGCATCTGGGTCCATGTGGGCACTGGGGAATCAAACCCAGATGCCTCAACTGCTGAGCCATCTCTCCAGCTTGTTTACAACAATCCTTTTTTTCTTTAACTTTTTACTGATAGCTTTCATAATTATAGACCATAAATCATTATGATTCCCCCCTGCCCGTATCATATCTCTTCCCCTCTCAATTAGTCTCTGTTTTGTTTCGGTGTCATCTTTTCCTTCCATTATATGTAGGTATTATCTGACACTGCAACGTCATGAATATCAAGGCCGTTTGGTGTCAGGAAGTTTGCGTTGTAAGCAGTCCTACCCTTCCTTTGGCTCTTACAATCTTTCTGCCCATTCTTAACCTTTATATGATTTCAGAATTGATTTCACATGGACCACAGGTGAGGGTTTCAGGATTTCTCACCCATATAGACCCACTGACCTGTTCCTTTGCTCTTTAGCAGATCTGATGTATCCAAAAGACATGATTGTCTTAAGTCTTTCTAATCAGATAAATTGCACCCCCAGTCCTATTGATCTAAGGCTTTCTTCCCCATGCTCTTTTTAAAATTTATTGTTAATAATTAAAAACAATGTATGAACAAGTCTTGTGATGGTACCCCCATTTCCCTCCTCCCTGACTGAGGGCCCTCAGTGTGGTTGTTGGAATGGTCCGTGGGATGCAAGCAGTAACCGTTTTTTTTTTTTTTTTGTGTGTGTGTGTGTGTCTGTGTGTTGTTGTTGTTGTTGAGGGGGTAAGTCTTTTTTTGGGTGCATGTGTCACCCAGCTTTTGTTACAGTTTTTATTTTTTAAATCTTTTTTGTTTTTCAAAAAAAAATTTGAGAGTGTGAAAGAGAAAGTGAGTGAATATGGGCACACCAGGACTTCCTGTTGCAAACAATCTCCAGGTGCTTGAGCTGCTTTATATGGGTACTGGGGAATCAAACCTGTGCCTTCAGGCTTTGCAAGAAAGCACTTTTTAACTGCTAAGCCATCTCCCTAGCGCCCCCCCTTTTAATGGAGACATGTGTCAGTATGTGTAGTATGTGTGGTGTATATGCATGTGTGTGTCCTGTGTGCATACCTGTGGATGCCAAGGGGAATGTCAGGTGTTCTGTTGTTCTTATGTGTTATTTCCTTGAGATCAACTGTCTTGTTGAACCTAGAGCTGCTGTCTTCCATCATACTGGCTGACCAGAGAGCCCCAGTGATTCTCCTGTTTCTGCTCCCCTTAGGACAGGAATACTTGGGATCAAACTCAGGCTGTCTCAGGTCCTCATGTATGGGCTACAAGCGCTCTTGCTTGAACCCTGTTCAATTGTTACAATTGTAACCCTGTTACAATTTTTTTTTTTTGTTTTGTTTTTCGAGGTAGGGTCTCGCTCTCTGTCTCCCGAGTGCTGGGATTAAAGGTGTGTGCCACCACGCCAGGCTCAATTTTTTTGTTTTTTTCAAGGTAGGGTTTTGTTCTAGCCCAGGCCGGCTGACCTAGAATTCACTAGTCTCAGGGTGAACTCAAATTCACAGCAGTTCTCCTACCTCTGCTTCCTGAGTGCTGGGATGAAAGGCGTGCTCCACCAAGCTCAGCTTTTGCTTTTTTTTTTTTTGGTAATAGTTTATTTATTTTTCAAGCAGATAGATACAGAGAGAGAAAGAGAGATAGAGAGAGAGAGAGCACCAGGGCCACCACCTTGTGTGTCTGGCTTATGTGGGTCCTGGGTAATTGAACCAGGAGCCTTATGTACTGGAGGCAAGTGCCTGAATCGCTGAGCAATCTCTCCAGCCCATTTTGCTTTGTTTTTTGAAGCAAGGACTCACTCTAGTGCACACTCAGCCTCCTGTTAAAGTTTTTGATGTCATATTGTATATAAAACCAATCACTATTGCTGGAAGTAATAAGAGGCTGATTAACAAATTCTTTTAGTGACTTTGACATTTTTGTCTATTTCTTGACGCTTTTTTTCCCCCTTTGTTTTCTTGTCTCCTGCCTCCATTGTTGGGGATCATGATTGAATAGGTTTCTGACATCCATACCCTATTTCGAAGAAGTATACTGCCAAGGCTTCTTTCTGTCCAAACACTGAGGAGCCAGTTGGTACCATGAAGGTCTTCTGTGGACGGGCCAACCCAACCACCGGCTCTGTGGAGTGGCTGGAAGAGGATGAGCACTATGATTACCACCAGGAAATTGCCAGGTAACAAGGGTTGCTTCCCAGTCAGCTGCAGATGTGTGGGGCTCAGCAATAGTACTTACTTTCTGAAGATTTTTGACATTTTCTGGATACTTGAAATGCTAAATGGAAGAGTGAGGATCAGATTATATCAGGAGACTTGCTGTAGTAATATGGGAAGTGAGTTGGGGGAAAGGAGATTGGGTGGATATTCACATGCCAAGAAAAGGCAGTAGAAGAGGCAAGTGCTTAGAGGGAGCTGGATACAGTGAGGGAAATTTCAGTAAATTCTAACATTTCTGCTTAGAGTGGCAAGGTGGATGGAGTTGCCATCCCTTGGAAAAGGGGAACATAGGAATACATAGTGTTGGGGGAAAGGTGGTAGAGATGAAATGTTAAGGTTTGAACACCCAGATGGTGATAGAATTATCTCAAAGAGGGTGTGGAGTGTGAATAGCAGGACTGAAGAAGGAACTCTGGTATAGCTGAGACAGAAGGAGAACCAGGAGCAAAGGCAGGAAGGAAAAGAGTTGCAGGAAAGAGGGAGTGTCTAGCAGGGTTAGGCTGCTGAGAAGTCCTAAATGCTGATGACCAACATTACAAACAAGAATGAGCTGGTGGTAGTGAGGGAGGATGATGGAGTGGTGAGGACCGAGGGGTTGATGAGGCTAGGAAATGATGCGTGAACATGTTTCTTAAAAAGTAGATAGGGGGCTGGAGAGATGGCTCAGCAGTTAAGCTTGCCGGTAAGGCCTAATGACCTGGGTTCAATTCCCTAGTACCCATGTAAAGCCAGATGCACAAAGTATTGCATGCATCTGGAGTTTGTTTGCATTGGGTAGAGGCCCTGGTACACCCATTCTTTCTCTCTCTCTCTCTCTCTCTCTCTCTGCAAATAAATAAATATTTAAAAAAAAAAGTAGGTAGGGGCCAGGCATGGGCTCACCCAGCAATTGGGGGTCTGAGGTAGGAGGTTCACTATGATGAGTTCAAGGCTAGCCTGGAGCTACAGAGTAATTTCCTGGTTAGCCTGGGCTAAAGTGAGGCCCTACCTTGGGGAGGGGGGAAGTAGATAGGGAACACTTTTTTTTTTTTTTTAACTTCTGTCAAGATATTTTCAAGGTAGCTTTTATTTTCACAAAATCATCGAGAAGAGTGATGAGTTTGTTGAAGAAAGCCAGGGATATACATATTTTTAGGCCACTGGACATGAAAGCAGCAGAGTCCTTAAGAGACCACCAATGGTGTTTGTCCCTTGCCGGGCACCTGCAGCACAGTGAGCTCTGCTGAGACCTATGGATTGCCCCAGCACTGGCTACAAGTCTACTAGGCCGGATGAGGAAGGAGGGAGAGAGAATATTCAGGCAGCACGTGGACAGTTCTCATTCTTCTCCACAAAACTTCAGGAAAGGCGAAGAAACTGCAATCCCGCAAAGCACTCTGCATCTTTCCGCTAATTACTGACATTGACACTTGAGCAGGCAGGCATGTGCTGCAGGTGCTTAAGCAGCAAACAGTCACATTCTCTGTGCTTGAGGGGTGGAGGGCACTGTCTGCATTTCTGCTGAGGAGGCCAAGGAACAGTCCCACAAAGGGATAAGGCAGAAGACTCAGAAGTCTGGGCAGCATTGTAAGGAAGTGGCATAGAGAATATGCACAGCATAGTGCACTGCGATTTACAGACTCCTGCAGAACGGGAAAGAGCTGAAAGAGCCCCCCAAGCCCCTACACACACACACACCAGTGACAGGAAGTCACTGACAGGAATTAAGAATGCTCCCTGGGGACAGACATAATGAATGAAATAGAGATACAGATTTTTAAGGCAGTAGGAAGAAATTTCATTGTTCTTCCCAAGGACAGGGAGAATTATACAAGGTGGTCAATTAGTCTGGAACCAGGAAGACCTTTTCACAAATGATTTACTGATATGCATTGAATAACAAAACACTAGGATCTATATTTTTGGACTTTATGACCACCCCATAGACTGCATCTTTGGAACAGGCAGGACAAAGAGAAAAAGATTTTTCTGTCATGATAAAGCTGAGATATTCAATGTAGGTCCACCACATCTGAATAACAGAACTTTAATGGATCAAATTCCCCCCCCCAAAAAAAAACCCAAAAAAACAACAGTGGAATGCAATCTAAAAAAGAATGGTGAAAATCTTTATTTTCATTTAATTCCTTACTTTACTGGTAGTTACTTTCACAATATGCTATGTGAAAAAAGAAAGCAAATGTAGAATTATACAGCTTTTGTGTAAGAAATAAGGTGAAATATGTGTTGCTTAATTTTGCAAAAAGAAAAAACATGAAAGTAGGAAGGGGATTATGTGGGAACAAGGTTTACCAGGAGTGAGGGGGGGGGGGTTAAGAGGGTAGTGGGGAGTGAATACAGCCAAAATATGTCATACTCATGTATTAGAAATAAAATTAGAAATAAACTTAAGTTAAAAAAGAAACACTGGAGGCTGTAGAGATGGCTTAGCAGTTAAGGTATTTGCCTGCAAAGCAGAAGGACCCCAGTTTGATACCCCAGTACCCAAGTAAAGCCAGATGCACAAGGTGGCGCATGTGTTTGGAGTTCAGTGGCTGGAGGCCCTGGCATGCCCATTCTCTCTCTGTCTGTGCCTCTCTCTCAAATAATATTTAGAATTAAAAAAAGAAAAGGAACACCGGAAACATAAAATTGGAACCTGTAGCTGGGTGTGATGGCACATACCTTTAATCCCAGCACTCGGGAGGGGAGGCAGAGATAGGATCACCATGAGATTGAGGCCCCCCTGAGACTACATAGTGAGTTTCAGGTCAGTCTGGGCTAGAGTGAGACCCTGTCTCCAAAAACAACAACAAAAACAAGAAAATTGGAACCTGTAGCGGACAAATGGGGCTGGGTGGGATGAATGTAGATGGAAGTGAGACTTGAGGTGTACTCCCCACCCCCAGCACATGCTAGGCAAGTGCTCTACCACTGAGTGACAGCTCCAGTCCCAAGAATGCTGGCTCATCTAGTTTTGATTCTTGAGCCATATACTAGGGTTTTATATTTAAAGATAAAATTATACCAGAAACAAAGCATGTGCCAAACACATGCATGCACATAGAACAAACATTAAATCTGGGAAGGAATAAAGTAAAAGGTTCAGATGAAAAATATCTTGGTGTACCATTAAAGAGAGCAATCCTTTCTTCAGCGGATTATTCCTCTAGGTGTAGAGCACAGTGTTGAAATAGCTTCAGTGAGCATTGGTTTAGCTGTGGGTGTCTGGAGCATCTGCATTTCAGATGAGTCTCCTGGTTCTGCTGTGGACCCAACATTGGAAGCCTGGGTTTTGATGAAAGTGCCCCAGCTCTCCCCTGGAACTCTCTCCTCCCCTTCCTCACTAAGAGCCTCGTGCATGCTAGATGGTAGGCAGGTGCTCTGCCACCAAGAAATGAGCTTCAAACCCAGCTCTGGTTTTCTGGTAGAAAATATGGGTAAGTGACTCCTTCTAAGCACTGTGTTTAGTGTACTCTTTGTTTTTTTTCCTGATGCTGTGATGTGAAGATCTGTCATGATGACCATCACATACACAGCAGTGTGTGCTTTCCCACCTCCTCTCCCTTATCTCTGGGGTCATTCAAAGCTTTACACATATTATGCAAGGGAAGGTCAACTATTAGGGGTATTGAGACCAAGTCTTCCTGAGGAGCAGAGTGTAATGTAATTTGGCAAGGATGCTAGTGGCTCTGGGATTAGTATTCCAGGCTAACTACAGAGCATTTTTGGGTCTCAGAAGAACATGTCTCTGAGCTGATTTTTTTTTTTTACTACAGCAAAGAATGCCATCTTTTTTTTTTTTTTTTTTTGAAAGGAAAGGTTTTAATAGGAGGAAAAGCGACTTGCCGGACTATTTTCACCAAAGGTGTCGAAAAAAGCACATGGCAGTTCAGATCAGGGTTTTTAAAGGGAAAATGTTCAGGTTGGGTGGAAGGCTCAGGTGGTCACATACTCTCAGGATCAGTAGAGGTGTACTTATCCCCCGAGGAGGTGGAGCCAGCAGGTGTCTTAACTCTTGAGTCATAAGATATGGATCCAGTTGGCAATGCCCTGGAGCTTTGCAGCCATAGGAGTAGTGAGGATTACCAGGTGGGGTCTAGTCCAGAGCGGGTCCAGGCCCTGTGGGCAAGGTTGTTTAAGATATACCTGGTCTCCAGGATTGAGGGAAAGAGTAACAGTTTTCTTGGATGGTTGGGGCAGGAGGCGATCTGCATGCTCTCGGAGGAGGTTTCTGAGGAGGGTGATTGTGGGCAGGTAGTTGTGGAGAGAGGTGTCTGATAGTGGGGGAAGATTGCCCAGCAAGAATGGATGCCCATACATGAGTTCAAAAGGGCTGAGGAAAGTGGGAGCTCGAGGTGTTGATCTGATTCTGGTTAGGGCCAGTGGGAGGAGGCATGTCCAAGGTAGGTACAGTTCAGAAGTTAGCTTTGACAGGTGAGTTTTAAGAATTGTGTTTGCCCTTTCTATCTTTCCTGAGGACTGGGGCCTATATGGAATGTGAAGTTTCCAGTCCACTCCCAGAGCTTTGGATATGAGGGGGCATGTGAGTGAAATCAATCTGCCAGTCAGCCCCTGGGAGAGAGCCCTAGTATTGGTGTGGTTTGAAGGAAGGAGGGGGCCGGGTACCACCCTGTGAAGAAGCTTTAGCACAAAGGGAGCAGGACTGTGTCACAGCAGAGATAAGTGAGGGGGGATGGGGATTTCTGCAGGGAGCAGGCCCCAACATGGAAAAGATTGTGTAAGTGAGTATGATGGGAGCTTGAGTTTCTGCATAAGATTCCCTACCTAAAAGAGGTGCTGTGCAAGAGGGCATGACAAGGAAAGAATGGGACAGTAAGGTGTTTCAGATAAGACAGAACAAGAGGGGCAGTAACACGTGGAGAGTGGGGATGGCCATCTATACCCATCATGGAAATCTGTGAGGGAAATGTCTGACCAGAGTAGGATGGCAGGACGGACCAACTGGCCCCCGTGTCAATTATAAAAGAGACAGGCCTACCTGCCACCTGAGCAATTACCCTGGGCTCCTCCATCGTGATCTGGAGAGTTCTGTTGGGGGCCGAGGTCCCAGGGCACCCTCAGTCTTTGGCCGCCAGGCCCAGAAGGTCAGTGAGTGGCTCCTGTGGAGGGTGGGGGCTAGGGCAGGCCTTTGCCCAGTGGCCAGCGGTGCCACACCTGAAGCAAGGTCCTGGAGGTGTGCATTGAGGTCCCGAAGTCTTGGAAGGAGCCCTCAGGGCTGCAGCCAGGAGCTGGTACTTTTGCCTGTCCCTGGTGGCCTTGTCAGACCGTTCTCCTGATCCTCTTGGTTAGTAAAGACTTTAAATGCCACATCAAGCAGATCTCCGCGGGGGTGGGTGGGTGGGTCTGAGGGCCTTTATCTAGATGTGGAAGCTTTTTGTGAATATCAGGGACACATTGGGACAGAAAGTGGGTATTAAGGATTAAAGTACCTTCAGGAGACATGGGGCCTAGACGGGTATACTGAGTCAGTGCCTTCCCATAGGTGGGATTTTCATCAGATCTTTGGGTAATGGCATTGAGTTTGTTAAAGTTTATTGCCTTATAAGAGGCCTTCTGCAAGCTAGCTATGAGGCAAATAACCATGCGGTCTCTAGCTTCTCGGCTAGGGGGAGTGGGGTTGCCAGGGTCTACAGTCTGATAGTTCCAGTTAGGATCTTCCCTAGGGGCTGCTGCAGCTCCCAGCGGGTGAGTGTTATCAGTTAGATGTATCTCATCCACGTGGGCTTGGCAGCTACCCAGACCCGCTCATGTTCATCAGGGGTGAGAGAGGTGGAGAGGACGACAAAGAGATCATGCCAAGTCAGGTCATAAGCTTGAGTCAGCAGAATTCCTTGATATAGCAAACTGAGTCCACAGAAAAAGACCCTAGGCGTTTCTCGAGTTGGAATAGATCCGACATAGAGAAAGGAACATGGACACGCACAATCCCCTCTGTCCTGGCTACCTCCCGTAGGGGAAAAACTCCATCTGTGTGGGAGTGGGTGCATTGAGAGGGGGGAGAAAGAGGAGGCGAGTTCTCAGGTGGAAAGCCAAAGCTGGGAGCCTTGAGCAGAAGTGAGTGAAGCAGGGAAGTACAGGGAGAGACAAGTGGGGAGAACAGAGGAAGACTGAAGAGAGAAAAGTACCTCGGATCATCTGGGAGCGCCTGGCTGAGGTTGAGCAAATCTGTGACAATTTATAGTGAAGAGTGACATTTTTAGGGCAAATGGACCCTTAGTTCAGCTAGTACTGTGGTCCAGCAGTCACCCTGAAGGTGCAGGACCTTAGGTGTTTGAGAAGGCAGGTAAAGGTTTGGAAGTTTCGTTCCCCTGATGGGAAGGAGAGACGAGCAGAGAGAGAGAGAGAGAGAGAGAGAGAGAGAGAGAGAGAGAGAGAGAGAGAGAGAGAGAGAGAGAGAGAGAGAGAGAGAGAGAGAGACAAGAGAGGCAAGGTGTCCCAAGACCGATGGATCGAGCCAAAAGGCGCCCCTTTAGGCCCAATCATAATTGGGGAGAGAGAGACCCAGAGGTGACGAGAATGTGTCTTTCTCGAAACCTGCGGTCAGCTCAAAGGGTGGGAGGGCGAAGCCTGGAGTGCTGGCACGATTTAGAGACAGAGGCAGGAGCCGAGATCAGGCTAGCCCGAGATGTAAAAGACACACTGAGAAATGAGGAAGAGAGAAGACAGGGCCAAATCCTGGTAGGTGGGAAAGCTGGCAAGTAGACAGATGATCCAAGGCTTTCAGAGGGTTGACGGCAGATCGGTGGTCGTGTGGTCTGGGAAGGGGGTCTGGTTACCCAAAGGGGCAATCTGGGGTGACCCCTTCCTGGGTTTCAGCACCAGATGTTAAAAATGACCACCACGAGAGACCGCTCTGAAAGGAAAGGTTTTAATAGGAGAAAAAGCGAGCTGCCAGGCTATTTTCACCAAAGGTGGCGAAAAGAGCCAAGAATGTCAGCTTTTGATCCTGTTATGAAACATTGTTTGCTTTAAAAGTGTCTTGCTCTGTCACCCAGGTTAGTCTTACACTCTGTATTCTTTTTCCTCAGCTTCCTAAGTACTAGGGCCACTACACCGTGCCGCTGAAACAATCAAAAAGGATAGCATGCTTCTTCCACCCAATTGAAGGGTGTATTTATGCATGTGCATACTTTCCTGTATTGATGTATGTCGTTATTACCAAAGGTTCTGACATGTCTTTTTTTGTTTTTTAGATCATCCTATGCAGATATGCTACATGATAAAGACAGAGTAAGTTAAAGGAAAAGTATATATATTGTGAAATGATTAAATCAAGCTAATTAATATGTATCTGTCACCTTCAGATGAGAACCTTTAAAATCTACTTTCAGTAGTGTTAAAGTATATATTAATTATAGTCATCATGTTGTACCATAGATCTCTAGAACTTGCTCAGCCTGTGTGACTGAAACTTTGTCCCCTTTGACCAACACCCTCTCATCTAGTATTCACCATTCTCTCTGCTTCTATGAGTTCAAGTGTTATTTTTTTTAGATTGTGCATATGAGTCATTCTATGTAATATTTGTCTTTCCTGTCGGGCTTATTTCATTTAGCATAGTGCCCACTAGGCCCATCAGTATTGCCACACTGACCAAAATTTACTTCATTTTCAAGGCTGAATGGTTTCATTTAGGGGAGAATACAATATATTTTTATCTTATTTTTTTTTTTTTTTGCTTTTTGTTTTTCGAGGTAGGGTCTTGCTCTAGCCCAGGC
The DNA here is from genome assembly GCA_004024765.1 of Zapus hudsonius. Taxonomy (NCBI): domain Eukaryota; kingdom Metazoa; phylum Chordata; class Mammalia; order Rodentia; family Dipodidae; genus Zapus; species Zapus hudsonius. Next base: position 2,283 of record PVHP010032711.1, on the reverse strand, counting down.
TGACCTGGAATTTACTTTGTAGTCTCAGGGTGGCCTTGAACTCATAGTAATCACAGTGCTAGGATTAAAGTCGTGGGTCACCATGCTGTCAAGAAATTTACTCTTTTATTGTTATCTATTTATTTGCAAGTAGAGTGAGACAGCAAGGAGAGAGAGAATGGGCGAACCAGTGCCTCTAGCCACTGCAAACGTACTCCAGAAACATGTGCCAACTTGTGCATCTGGCTTTATGTGGGTACTGGGGAATCAAACTCGGGTCCTTCTGCTTTGTAGGCAAACACCTTAACTGCTAAGCTCTCTCTGCAGCTCTGAATTTTTTTCTTTTCTTTTTTTTTTTTTTTGTGTTTGTGTGTGTGTGTGTGTGTGTGTGTTTGTTTTTTTGAGGTAGGGTCTTGCCTATAGCCCAGGCTGACCTGAAATTCACTATGTAGTCTCAGAGTGGCCTCAAACTCATGGTGCTCCTCCTACCTCTGCCTCCCAAGTGCTGGGGTTAAAGGTGAGCACCACCATGCCAGGCTCATTTATCTTTTTTTATTTGTCCCTGGCCTGGACTAGAATTGAGCCCCTACCTCAATAAAATAAATAACAAGAACAAAAAATTGTAAAAAAGTATAACGTAAGTTGTTACAATGTATGTACTTATAAAGTATAATGGAGCCAGACATAGTGTCCTATACCTGTAATCCCAACACTTGGGAGGCTGAGAGTATGAAAGATCACAAGTCCAAGGCCACTGTCGGCTATGGAACCCTATTGGTAAATTTCAGGGCTGAGAAACAAAAAGAGAAGTCTAGAATTGTTAGAACTCAGAAGCTGGCAAATGGGCTGTGGGCTGGGACTGTCACCTGAAGTGGCTCTGAGGGGCCAGAGGAAGAGCCTGTTACAGGTTAGCGGGAGATGTGAAGCTGGAAACAACCACTGTTTTGGAAGAGCCTGACCAGAGTAGCATTCCTAGAGGAAGAAGCAAGCTTTTGTCCTGCTCCTACCTGCTCATCCCCCTCTTCTTTCCCCTGTTGGCCTTACCTAACACCTGGAAAACAGAATAGAAGAGTGTGAAAGAAAGGCCTTGTTGTACATTAAGGCAATGATTTTGGATTCTTGCCATACCAGTCTAGCTCTGCTGGTGAGAACTGTTCAAGAGGGAGCTTTCAAAGGCCAGAGGGTCCTGGCTTAAAATGGTGCTGCCAGCCATAACTCTCCAACTCTATAAAACTCTATAAAGTACTTTTTCATTTAGGTATGTTAACTGATAGGAAATGACAGCTATTTCTTCTTTTCTCTTAGAATATAAAATATTATGAGGGTATCCGTGCTGCTGTTAGCAGAGTGAAAGACAGAGGGCAGAAAGCCTTGGTTCTTGACATTGGCACTGGCACCGGACTCTTGTCAATGATGGCAGTCACAGCAGGTGCTGACTTTTGCTATGCTATTGAGGTAAGCCATACTATTTTTTTTTTAAGTTTTAATTTATTTATTTGCATATGTATGGGCATGTCAGTCTGTCTTTCCTCTGTCTGTTTGGCTTTACATGGGTGGTTGGGGAATTGAACCTGGGCCAACTGGCTTTGATGTAAGCACTCTTAACTGCTAATCCATCTACCCAGCCCACCCCCTTTTTTTTTTGCTGGGATTAAAGGCGTGCAGCACCACACCCGGATTTTTTTTAAATAGGGTGACCTTTAATCCCAGCACTCTAGAGGCAGAGGTAGGAAGATCACCATGAGTTCAAGGCCACCCTGAAACTACATAGTGAATTCCAAGTCAGCCTGGACTAGAGCGAGACCCTACCTCGAAAAACCAAAAAAAAAAAAAAACACCAAAAACCCACAAACAAACAAAAAAATAAGATAGGGTCTCATGTATCTCAGGATGGTCTCAAACTTACTATGTAATCAAAGTTGTCCTTGGACTTTTTTTTTGGAGTTAGAGTCTTGCTCTAGCCCAAGCTGATCAGAAATTTACTATGTAGTCTCAGGCTGGCTTGGAAATCACCGCAATCTGCCTATCTTTGCCTCTTAACCAAGTGCTGGGATTAAAGGAATGTGCCACCACACCCAGATTGTCCTTGAACTTCTAGTCCCCTACACCCTCTTCCATATCCCAAGTGCTAGGGATTGCAGGCATAGTCATCATGCCCAACCTCAATTTGAGTTGATTTGGGGAGGGGGTGAGGAAGGGCTACAACAGGGAAGGTTCAAGTTGGGTAGATAATGTGTGGCTAAAGTGGTCATGGGTGTGATACGGGGAAATATAGGCACAGTTATATTTGGCTTTTACCATTGA
>PVHP010032710.1:0-20034 GCA_004024765.1 Zapus hudsonius | reverse complement strand
GGAGCTCTGCAAACTCAAGGAGAACACAAGTATCCAGGAGTCTCACCTGGACTCAGCATCAGCCATTACACCCTTTGTGAAATCTGTGGCCTGGAGGGATCGCTCAGTGGTTAAGGCCCTTGTCTGCAATGCCTAACAACCCAGCTTCTATTCCCCTGTAAACAACTAAGGCACATTTGTTGTCCATATTTATTACTTTGTCATCTCTCCAGCCCCTTCATTTTAATTATATGCAATTATAAACAAGATGCGCAAAGGATCGCAGGCATCTGGAGTTTGTTTGCAGTGTCTAAAGGCTCTGGCATGCCCATTCTCTCTGTCTCTCTTCTATCTCTCTCTCTGCTTTCAAAGAAATAAATAAAAGTATTTTTAGAAAAACATATCTGTGACCATTCTTACATTGTCAAAGTTCAGTAAAGTAAATAATTTCCAGTGATGTGACTCTAGAGATATACCTCATTTTTCCCCCTTTATTCTTATAAAAAGCTCTTTGTTTTGGGCTTAGTAAGGCAAGCCAATGTTTAACATCTGAAATGTCATAAAGAAATACTTTTCTGTTAAAACACACACACACATTTCCTGAAATATTCAGACACAAGGAGCAGATAGCACATTTTCAAATACCAGAGTAAACCATCGTATTCTTCCCCCAATCAGCTGTGTGGCTTCTGTGAGATTGTGTGCTAAGGGAGCCCTCACACACTGAATGTCACTGACATGAAGACATTCGAAGAAAAAAATTTTAAATGAAGTTTGATTTTCCTGGCAGACACTCCTAACACTATTCCAGTTTAAACGTCTGAGCACTCTGCTAGCTTCGTTCACTTCCAAGGGCAGATCTTGATTTCATCGTCTCAGTTTGAAAGACATATTTGTTGTCCATTTTAGGTACATTTCTTTCATTATCACTTTGTCACCCGAAAATAGACTTTTCTTCAGGGCTCGTTTTTATTTAGCAAAAATGATCATAATGCCCTTTACAAGTTGTGAACCCTTCTTTTGGCTATTTTCAAATACCTAGAAATGCAGACTCAAAGATTTTTCAGAGTGATTGAGTTTATATTCATGTATCAGGATCGTAGCTACCGGGACAAGGGATAAGCAAGTGTGCGTGCTTGGAACGTGATCATTTTGTCAGGTTTATGATGTTCTAGAGCAGAGAGTTTGACATGGTCCTTTCCTGTGATGACTCCTCTCCCTATTTGGGAAGTTTTTCTGTTCTTATTGTTGCTTTTGTCTATTTTCTCACCCCTTTCATTGTGTCCTGTATTTATTGGGAGAGAGGCTTGACTCATGTATTCCCTGACAGTGTGATATATTGCATTATATATATATTGCATTATATATATATATTGCATTATATATATATCACATTTTATATATATCACATTTTATATATATATATATACATATATATACAAAATACAATATATTATATTGTGTCCTGTATTGGGAGAGAGGCTTGAGAGTCTTGACTCATGTATTCCCTGACAGTGTGCATTATATACTATATATAGTGCATTATGTATATATATATATATATATATATATATATATATTATATAGTGCATTATATATAGTGCAGATGTAATGGACAAAAATATTCATTCATTCATATATATATATATATATATATATATATATATATATATATATATATGCCAGCAGAGACAGAGAGTGAAAGACAGAGAGATAAGGAGCATTCTAGAGACTCTAACAACTGCAAATGAACTCCAGATGCAGGAACCAGCTTTTGCATCTGGTGTTACATGGAAACTGGGAAATTGGAACCTGGGTCTTAAGGCTTTACAGACAAGTGTCTTAACTGCTGAGCCATCTCTCCAAGCCCCCTTCATTCTCATTTATATGTGACAGTGGCATTTATACATTTGAGATTCTAGCAAGTTTCAAACAACTGAGGAAAACCAAGTTCTGTCTATCAAGAGAAGATCCAGGCTGACCTCAAACTCATAGATTCATAAACATTCCTGCCTTAGCTTCCTGGAACCACAGACATGTGCCCAGCCTCAACTCTTATATTTACACCACAGGAGAGCTTGAATTACAGTTGTGATCTCTTAGCATATATTTGGCTTCATTTTTTTCAGCCTCCTTGTCTCAGAGTTGCTGGCGATATTCGATGTTATGTTATTGCTCTTGCTTTGTTTTTCTAGGTCTCTCTTCTCAAAGGTTTAGAGTATATTATCTTGTCATTCTTCTTTTTTTAAATCATTTCCTTCTACCAAAAAATGAAAATGGTCACTTTCTAGCCCCTGGGTAATTTGACCATATTTCTCTTGCCCTCCCCCAAATTAATTTAAACTGAGGTTTAATATTTGTGTGTCCTAAATTCGTATATTCTATTGGGTTTCCTTCCTACCTTCCTTTCATTTCTGTCTTTTATTTTTTGTAAATATTTTATTTATTTGCAAGCAGAGAGAGAGTCAGAGGGAGAGAGGTGGGGGGAAGAGAGAGAATGGCTTTATATGGGTACTGAGAAATTGAAGACAGGTAGTTAGGTTTGCAGGCAAGTGCCCTAACTGCTTAGCCATCTCTCCAGCTCCTCAGGCCCTTTCTGATTTGTATGTTTGCTGGATGGTTGTTGAAAACATGTAAAATTCAGAAGAATTGCTCTTTGTGGGAGCAAGCTTCCAGCTCATTTTCAGCTTGGTTTCCTTACTTCTCTGCAATCTGTAACCTGAGAGTGGGGGTCTTCCACAACAGGACCTTACCACTGATATGGATTATGATATGGGGTGTGGGGGAGTTAGAATTTAGATAACACCCAGTAAAAATTTCAATGCACCCCAAGTTTAAGAGCATCCGAGCTCTTGTCTATAAAGTTAAAGAAATAAAATCATAGATAACAAAATATTAAGGTATAGTGGAAGATTTTTTTATAAATATTTATTGTCCATAATGAGTTACATTATTTAGTGGGCAAACCATGAGTTGTTATCCCAAATTCCCCAATTCCCCCCCTCCCCATCCCCGATCAGTTGGATATCCTCCTCCGTGGGCTGTCTGTATTAGTCCTTGTGGCAAGGGATCCTGGATATCCTAGTACTCAGCCCGGTTCTCCTGGCCCAAGTGTGTTGTTACTGATGGGTGCCATGCCTCTGGACAGTCTCCCCCACCACGGCTCTCACAATCTTTCCGCCCCCTCTTCTGCTCAGTTCCCTGAGTCGTGGTGGGTGAGTATTAAGGCTGCTTTAATGTTGTGAGCTTAGGGATCTTTGTGTCGAAAATTCTTGGTTTCTGTCTCATTGGCCTATCCTGTGTTAATTGAATGGCTGTGGTTATAGGTCCCTTGTTCATCTGTCATTGTCTGCTGGGTTCCCTATGGATCCTCCACAATATGACTGTAGTGGAGTTGGAAATTTAGTATTGAAAAAAACCTTAGTTTTAGCAAAAGTTGTTACTAGTTACTTTGGGGGAGGAGGGGTTGGCACAGCATCTCAGCCTGTAGGCTCACCTTGGACTCCTGAATCCTCCTGCCTCCACCTCCCAGGTATTGATATTTCAGGTGTGCACTACCACTATTTTAGAAATAATTCAGAGGGGCTATGAATGTTTTACCCATCTTTTGCTGTTTGTGCCCAGAAATCTGAATGTCACAGGTATGTTTATCATGTGTAAAGGAGGACCTCTCCAAGAAGCCCGAGACTGGGGACATACCTTTAGAAGCATGAAGCCCACAGCCTGTCATCCCCTTCTTGTCCCTGCTTTCAAGCACTTTCAACCCCTACTTCCTCGTAGCTCTGCAACAACTCAAGCAAGGCCAGGCTCACGTGTATCTGCTAAGGAAGGTTAGCTCAGGAGGCCAGCAGCTGGCAGGATAGGGTTTCCTGCTTCCTGACTCCTGGGCCATGCTGTCCCTGCTTGCTGGGCCCCAGTTCAGAAACTTTCCTGAGTCCTATCACTCAAGTCTCCCCAGGACACTACTGGCAAAACCCCTTGGTAACACAGACGCACATTTCCCTGTTAAACGCTCCCTATGATACAGTGTCTCCATATTGATTAATTTCAGTGAGTTCACGCCTGTCACTTTCAGCCCCACATGAAATATGAAGAGGAGACTCAAGTCCTATCCATGGGAAGTTGAAGAATGACCCAAATTTCCAAATATCCACTGGATTTGTTCAAAGTCTCTTAAATAGGGAAGAATGGAAAACCGTGCTTACGATTCTGGACACAGGGCGAGATGGCTACCATGGAAATCAGCAGGCACAGACCCCCGTGGACTCCCAGGAGAATTTTGTTCTCCATGCAGCCGTCCTTCTGGGTGTAAAATACTGCCAGCAAAACCAATCCTCCGACAGCAACCGAGTACATGATGAGTGTCACCAGGGACAGAGAGGCGTACCACAGCTTGTTACTGGCAGTGCCCGCAGTCCTGTTTCTCCGGGAAGTAGATGACAGGAGGAGAGATGAGACAAGTCAGTGAAGGCCTTGGGCATCCACCGGCCAAGGCTGCTGGAAGCAGCAATCAGAAGACACCTTTTAGCAGTGATTACACTTCACCGCAGCTATAAAGTTCCTGCAAATATGCCAACTTCTTGGCTCAGGCTTAGAAACTTCTCTGAACATAGGAGAATTTTCTAACTCTAGCTTCTCCGCTCTGAATGCCAATTGCCCTGGGACAGGTGCTGGTGGTATTTAGCTATGAATATGGTGCTTCACTGGGGTTCACCTTGAGTTTCTTCTGTAAATGCCCCTCCAGAGTTGCCATAGCTTGCAGCTCCTCCCAAACCACCTTCTCTTTAAAGAAAAGCAAACAGCTCCACTCACACCAAGCCTGGCCAGCCCTGGCTCTTTTCTCTCTGGACTGACAAAAAGGGCTTGCAATGAAACTGCTTCGCCAAACTATTATTAGAAAGTATTAAAGGAGAAACACTGAAATAAAGTTAATGCAGTTAGGCAAAGAAAAACTGCTGGGATGTACCATAAAGGGATGAATGAAATTGTTGGTGATTTCAATCTATAAAAATTGTTCAGAGTGGAGACAAGTGTTTATGAATTTACATTCGAAGTGAAGAGGACAGGACAAAAGAGAATGGCCTGAATTGCTGTCATCAGCCCCATGACTCAATTGATCTCTGTGACCACATTCTCTCAAAGCTTCACAGAGAAAGCAACTTGCTTAATGTTTTCTCAAAACTGGAAAGTGTTCAAGCAACCCAGCTAAAATGCTTTAATGATGGAAAAGTTACTGCTGCCAGAGACAAAGAAAATAGGGAGGAAAAGCCAAAATGATAATGACCTTCGTATTCCTGAAACCGAGCCAGGCATTTCAGTGACTACAGTATTATCTAACATCAAAGGCACACAAAGGAAATGAGAGAAAATGAAGCCCTGGCAGCCAAATAATAATCAATGACAAGGAGGCAAGAATGAATTATATATCCAAAGGTGAATCCTGGCAATATAGGGGAGAAAGAGAGGCCCAACTTGTTCTTCTATTGTTCTTGTGGGTTATATTATTAGTATATGAAAAACTTTCTTATAGTCACATTTATTTCCAAAGCTAAACCACTCACCCTACTCAGTGTCTCTACTTGGAGGTCTAATTGGAATCTTAATCTTGGTACATTCAAGGAGACTTTCCTATGTTCACACATTCCTCCCCCAAACCTGTTTGTGTGGAATCTTTCGAACCTCAGAGAATGGTGCTTCTATTCTTGCCATTGTTGGGAGAATCCTAAAACACTGCAGTCACTCTGGACTCTCCCTGCCCCCATTTACCTGTACTCACCTCCATAGTCACCTGGACTTACTCCTTCAGTTCTAACAGAATGAACCAGAGCTGCAACTTGCTTCCAAACTCCACCCTTCTCATCTGGATCACCACTCTATGGAATCCCTCCCTACTCCTACTCTGCTCTCTTTCCTATTTAAAACATAGATTAGGTTCTATTCTTCCCCTTCAAAACTCTTCTCTCCCAACATTTCACATGGCAAAGCTTTAAGGGCTAGAAATGAAATTCTGTGGTAAAGAACGACTCAAGAGCAAGTGGGCACCAGCTGGGAAGGTGGGCTGGGCACAAGTCTAGGAGCAAGTTAGGACTCTATCAAAGCTAACAAAGCAAACTTAAAATCCAGTGCTCTTTCAAAGTGTATTTCACTAGCAACATCCATATCTACTGTCTGTTATTTCAACTGTGATATAGAATTGATACTTCAAATCATAAATGTGACCTAGAAAGCCAAAATAAAACAAAACAACACACATTGAACATCCAGGCCAACTAACCATGTCATTTTACAGGATGAAATCTCAGGATAGAGTGACAAGCCCTGAAACCTCTAGCTGGAAGATGAGAGACATTAAGTTTGTGTTCTGCTGGATTCCAGGTCCATGTTTTTCTGCCCTACTGTGCTTTCGGGATCTTTGCCTTCTTGGTGGTTAATATCGATGGTCAACTTGGTTGGATCTAGAATCATCGAGGAGGCAAACCTCTGGACATGTCTGTGAGGGAGGTTGGAAATTAGGTGCAGGCATAAAGACCTACCCTAAGTGTAGGAGCACCGCTGCATAGGCTGGGGTTCTGGACTAAATATAGAGGAGAGAGCTAGCTGAGCACCAGCATTCATCCCTTTCTGCTTCCTGGCTGTGGACACTCTGTGACAGGATGCTTCACATTCTAGCTGCCATGGCTTCTCCACCATAATGGAATGAAACCTCTAAATGTGAACCAACATAATCCTTTAAGTTACTTTTGCCAGGTATTTTGTCACAAAGATGAGAAAAGTAACTAATACAATATATTGAAAGAGAGAGGGAGGAAGGAAGGAAGTGAAGGAGACCCACCCAGCAAATTGTCCCGCCAACACTAATGAGCATATGGACCAACTCTGTAAGCAAGAGTCTCTTAAAAAAACACACAGCAAAAGATGACTAAATTAAATATTCAGAGAAAAGAACAGTATTAGTTATTTTCATAATTTTATTCCTAATTTTAGACAAATAAGCCAACTCAAGTATGTTGACAAAAGAGGTTTTTGTTGGAATTTTGGCCCCAAAGCAACATTATTTTCTGCAAGTACTTAGCTCTTCTGTTTCCAGAAAGTTTTAAAAGCAAACAAACTCTCTCAAAAAGGTCTGTTAAAACTTGGCATTGATGATTACACCCCGAAAAATGGCTCCAGAATCAATCAAGACACTATAGGCAAAGTAAAAAAATACAAGTATTCTCAGGCCAGAAAGCTATCTAATGGGTAGATCAGTCACTCAGTGTCCAAGATGTTAATATTTTTCCACAAAGCACTGGCTTAACACTATATTTGTAAAAACTTTAGTAATATTCATTTTGTCTAATGCAAAAGCCAATGAAGTACACACAGTAAGACCTGTTGGCAAAAGAGTTATTAATAAATTAAAATTCATTTCCAACTTAATCTGAGTAAATTTTTTGTACAGATGAGAATATGGGGTCAAATGAAACTACAGCACCCATCTGGTTGATATTTAAGAAATCTGCAGCCTCTAGGAGAGCTAGCAGCATAAATTACTAAAATTTAAAGAAGACTGAAAGCATAGTATGTAGTAACTTAAACACGAACACACAATGATCCTGAAAAACCCATCACTGCGATCCCAGGACTCCAGGAGGCAGAGACAGGATCACAAATTCAGGGCCAGCCTGGCTAGACCTTGTAGATTACAGATAGATAGATAGATAGATAGATAGATAGATAGATAGATAGATAGATAGACAGACAGACAGACAGACAGATGGATGATAGATGAATAGAGCTGCAAACAAATAAAACCTTTATTGGACATAAAGAAGTTGTTTTAAAAGAAAGCTTAGTGGTAGAGAATTTGCTTAGTATATAAAAGACTTAGAGTTATCTCCAGCACTAAAAGAGACAAAGAAGAAAAAAAGGAAGGAAAAGAAATTAAGACAGAGCAATTAAGTGCTTTGCTAAGAATCACAAGTCAACTTAGCCTTAGAACAAGACTGTCTGGTTGTCATTTCCTCAATGTGGCTCAAAAAAAACTAACCTTGCTATTAATATTTGGGTATTTCCCACTCAAGTCTGGGATGGGAATTCTATTTTTAAGACACTTAAAAAGAATCTTTCTTGGACCAGGGAGATGGACCAGTGCCTAAAGGCTTGCAAAGCCTGTTGGTCTAAGTTTGATTCTACAGTACCCACATAAAGCCAGATACACAAGGTGGCACTTGTACCTGGAGTTTGTCTGTAGCAGCAAGAGGCCCTGACACATTCTTGTACTCTTTCTTTCTCATAATAATTTTTTTTAAAAAAAGAATCTTTTTCCAAAGTGAGATGACTTTCTCAGGCAGGATAGCAGATCTTGCTAATGCAGGAATTATTCATGTTTTGCCAAGTGGAGACAAAACAAAGATTTCTAAAAAGAACTATTCTATCTCATCCTTTGCAGAAGACAAACCTCCAGCTTCAAAGTTTTATTATTGCTTTTTCTTGTTTTCACTCTCCAAAGGGTGAGAGGTTACCTGAGTTTAAAGACACAAGAAGCACACGGTCAGTCCTGGTGAAAAGGAAGAGCAAAAAGCAAACAGTATTGGAGAGGAGAAAATGGTGAAGGCTAATAAGCAAGCGTGAAGGGACCAATCGCACCGAGTGTAAAAGACATGGCTGTCTTGGGAAGGGATTCCGAGAAGAGCCCTTGGCCAGCACAGACTGTTTCTTTGACTCATGGAGTGAGTTCTCTTGGTACAAAAACACGTACCAGTTCTTGTTCCATTTATGTGCAAACTCCACGATCAGAAGAAGCTGGATGCCAATAAAGAGGAAGCCTCCCACGGCTCCCATATAGCGCCAGGCTGCAAAAGAAGACCGTCCAAAAGGCAGCAAGGTGAGCATTCCATGGAATTTTGACGGAATGGGCATTACACCTATAATACATTTAATTCCCACAAGACCAGATAAGGTAGCACTACTTTACCTGATGACTACACAAATGCCGTAGTTTGAATGTATGTTCCCCATACTCAGGTGTTTTATTAAAGCTTGAAACTTGGATCTCCAGCCACCTGGCTGGAGAAGGTGTCACTGAGGGCAGATCCTGGGCTCCAGCCATAAGGTGTGTTTGGAGACCCAAAGGTATGCAGAGCAGCCTGAGTTCTGGGGAGGGGATGGAGGCGCTGGCTGCAGATTCTGTGTTTGCTGCTTTTGGGTTTCACAGGCTATGTGGTTGTTTCTCTCTGCTTGGATGTATGGAAGCTTCGTTTGCCTTTGATGGAACCTCCCTCTGGATCTGTGAGCTTGAAATAAATTCCTTTCTCCCTTATACTGTGCCTGGTTTGGATGTTCATCCCAGGAATGCACGACTGATTACAACAGGTGATAAAATTGAGGGTCTATGTGAAAAGACAAAGCCTCATACACGGTAAAGGGCACCGTTGGGATTTGAACATGACAGTCCAGTTCTGGATCATGCCGGACAGCCCAACAGATGGAGAGTTTCACAAAACCCACAATGGTCCATGATTTGAAGGAAAATACAAGCATCACCAGAAAAATCACAGGTTTAAATATTACTCAACCAAGAGCCACCAATGTTCAGTGGGAATCTAAGGGTGCAAAGGCTCAGGTCTACTTTTGTCCTTAAAGTGGTCATGACCTTGGGTAAGCTGTCATGCTGGCTGTAGCTTGTCTATGAAAACAACAGAGGTGGCCAGGCATTTTAGTAATTCTGGCACTCAGAAGCTAAGGCAGGGGCTGGAGAGATGGCTCAGTGGTTAAGGCACTTGCCTCCAGTGCCCAAGGCCCCAGGTTCAATTCCCCAGTACCCACATAAGCCAGACCCACAAGGTGGTGACCCTGGTGCACTCTCTCTGTATCTCTTTGCTTGAAAATGAATAAATAAAACATTTTTTAAAAAGAAGCTAAGGCAGGAGGATTGATTTGAGCTCAAGGGCAACCTGGCACATAGAGGAAGACCTTGTTTTTAAAAAATAAAATAAAAAGACAGAGATGATCTGAGGACTTTGAGGTCACTTCTGATTCTAGATATACTATTCTAAATATGCTAAAATATACAAAAAAGTGTGTTCCTGGAAAATAAAAAACTAGTTAACAATGTTATAGGTAAAGGCAAGATTTGGATACAATATGTAAGAGATATATGGGAAACTAATATAGTCCTGAAACTTTAGATGAACCTTAACATGTATCTAAAGAACTGTGGCTAGTCCCTATGAACCGTCACATTAGAATTCACATTAGAAAAGTGAATCCATTAGTTTGAACAGTCCACTGATTTCAGTCTGTCTCCATCCTACTTAAGAAGGGGCCCTGTTTTTTCTTGGAGGAAGAAGGGCTCTCTTTCAGCTACAATGAGTGGCTCCATATTAAATATCAATAAGAAATAGAATTCACTGGTGGTACCTGACTTCACATAAAGTAATTGAGAAATAGACTGGGGGATGCTGTTCCTATTTGATTTTCTCAGCTAAAAGGTTCTGTGTGGCTAGATTTTCTGTGCAGTGCTCAAAAAGAACAGGGTCTTCCATAGGCTGGTGGGGTCATGATGATGTGCCAAACCAGTTTTCAAGCAAATTTTAAGGGCCTCATTTCCCTTCAGGTCAATAACCTTTAAACTACTATCATTTCAATTCTTCAGCCAGTAGAGAAACAAAAGGTCCTCTTACAGGCAGCCTGGAAGTGGAGGATGGAGATGTGGGAGGAAAGGAGGAGGTCAGGATGGTGTAGGCAGGAAAGAATGAGCCATAAAAAAAATGAAAGAAAGAGAAAACAAGAAAATCAGTAAATAGCAAAGGGTCCCTGGACTATACTTTTGAACAGTTTAATGAAAGGAGCATAAACGAAATACGTGGGGGTACCCCGGACTACCCCATCTGTACCGTTCAGAAAGGTATCCTGGTCAGGAATGAAGAATGCTCCTGAGCACATGGCCCCCAACAGCAGGAGTTTAAAGAACCAAAAGCTGGGAAGAGAAAAAAAAAGAGGAAATGTATGTAAATGACATTCAAAGAACAACAAAGGCCTCTTCTGAACTGTAGCAAGCCAACCCAGAACTCCGTCATTGGTAGTGTTCTCTCCAAATGGAGGGGAAGTGATCAAGTGACCACAGAATGCCTTCCCCATATAATTAGACACACTCGGATTGTGCAAAACTCCACTTCACGGCAGGGGTGAAATGACCCGGGAAAAGGTCTTGATACAAGCAGTAAACTCTGTCGGGGCTGAATTTCTCATTATGTTATCAGGTTATAGAGCTGTCCACTGGGTGGTGACAAGAAGTCCCATTCTCAGGGTCAACAACACTACCTCGAGGAAGAGCAGTGAGTGCTCTGATGAGTGGGTATGGGGGAGGGGACCTTTGAACACTCTCCAGGAATGAAAGGAAGGACAAAGCAATCTCCACGAGGACAGAAGACTTACCCGTTATGAATATGGGCTCGACAGCCTTTGCTGCTATTAATTTTCAAGGTCAGCAGGCAAAACAGGAAGAAGAAACAAGCCATTCCGAAACAGACCCTGTACACCGCAGAATACCCCACCAAGTTCTCGCAGCTGTCGCCAGCTTTAATGCCTTTGCAGAAATCTTCAAAAAAGGGGATCTGTGGAAAAAGAAGATAGAAATGTTGATGATTGAACTGGCTAGAGCGCCTGCCATGGAGTGATGGTCCAATATGGAGTCAAACGCCATAGTGGAAATGGGTGGGTGCACAGATAAGCAAAGAATCAGGAAGAGTATCGAATGTCTAGACCTTTTCCTACTTTCTCTGATTTTTAAAAATATTATTTATTTATTTGAAAGAGAGAGAGAGCAAGCAAGAGAGGGTAGTATAAACATGCCAGGGCTTCCTGCCACCTCAAAGGAATTCCAGACACAGGCATCGGGATTTACATGGATAATGGGGAATTGAACCCGGGCCATCCCATCGGATTTTGCAAGCAAGCACTTTTAACTGGTGAGCCATCTCTCCAGCTGCTTCTCAGATGTTTTTAGTTCTCATAAAATCCCATTTAGTCTTTGCTTGCCTTGCCGATTTCTCAAATCCACCAGAGCAGATGGTTTGACTTTCCATGTACAAGGAGAAGCTAACTCTCTGAGCCTGACCCCTTTGAGCCCAGCTACCTTATCTTGGGAAAACAGTCATGTATAATCAGTCTTGCTCTTGTCAGAAAGAAATGTCTTCACTGTTTACCTAAAGATTGTAAACCTCTGGGAGCCTCTTCCTTGTGTGTAGTCATGAGACCTGATTACTGACCATTAAGTAAGCATGGGACACCTTTAACAAAGAAGTTGTAAAAGGTATAAGAACCCAGGTCTGTGAAGAGAACTTCAATAAAAAGTTCTCTCTCTCTCTCTCTCTCTCTCTCTCTCTCTCTCTCTCTCTCTCTCTCTCTCTCTCTCTCTCTCTCTCTTTTTCTCTCCTTCCCCCAAGTGGATTTGCCTGACTGCTCTCACTGACTCCATATTTACCCAATTTCCCACAGCAACCCTACATTTTTAGCATCATATTTGAAGTATTCTTCACAGTAAGGCTAGTTGGGAAGGAATTTAACAGAAATGGGAGGGGGATAAGACTAAGACAGGGTAATGGGGAGATGACTATGATCAAAACACATCATATACATTTATGAAATTGCCAAAAATGAAAAGTTGTACACTATTCAGAACAGAAAGATAAAGATCACATTGTAGCTATTATAAACAAGAACAGGACAAGAAATTCCAAAGGGGAAAAAAATGACCCAAAAGTGGAGGTGAGATAAAATTGAAGCATGATAAAGAGAACTTACTGTTTTCCTTGTAGAAGAGTTCTTAAAAAACAATAACTTAGGTGACTAGACTAAAATGTCCATAAACAAAGATTCCACAAACACAAACAAGAAAGGTTTAATTGGTGCTCATCTTCTGCAAAGATGAGTCCCTCCTGGCAAAAAGGTCTCTAGTCTCTACTATATCTGACTCCAATATTTCCCCATATATTCCTAAATAAGCGGCATAAGCAAAAATGCATTGTTTCTCAATGATGTGCTGCCTCACAACAAGCCCAAATGACCAGGAAACTGTGAGCCAAAATAAATCATTCTTCCCTTAAGTTGTTTCTGTCAGGTGCTTGGTTAGCATAGACAAACGCTAACCATAATCCTAGCACGGGGAAGGCTGAGGCAGGTAGATGCCATGAATTCAAGGCCAGCCTAGGCTACATAGAGAGTCGAGGGAAGCCTGGGTGAGAGAGTGAAACTCTGTCTCAAAACCAAAGGAAAGAAAAAGTAACCAATACAAATGAAATTACACATAATACAAATGGACCACACACAGATGAATGACTCAGGGACTGTAATCTAAACCAAAAGTCACATCTGTACAAACAATACTGGTGACAAGGAGACTATATATATATATATATACACACACACACATATATATATATATATACACACACATATATATATATAATGTATATATATATATCCTCACTCACTAGGCCATTTCATTTACATAGAATTTATTTCCCTATAATATCCTTTTTTTAGTTTTCCATTGTTGTTTTGAAATAGGGCCTTACTCTAGAGCCCACACTGACCTTGAACTCATAGCAAACCTCCTGCTTCAACCTCTCAAATGCTGGATTTACACATTTCTTTCTACCTTCTCCGAATTCATTAACATCAATACTTGCTGAACCCCCACTCACACACACTACATGCACACAGGCACATACACATCTATCCACACCAGCCCACTTTTCGCCTTCGCCCTCTTCTCCACCTCCCGGCCCCTTCTCTTCTCCTTGTAACACCAGCAGGCACAGACTTCCCTGCCATCATTCTCCGAAAACCCCTCCCTTGTTTGCTCCCGTCTAGAGTCCGTTAGGCTCATCAAAGGGTGAGTATGTGGCATTGCTCATTTAATCCAAACTAAAAGTAGGCAAATAACCCCCTGCTCCAATACTAACCAAGCCTCCTTTATGCTCTGTGGGTGACTTAGCACATTTACCCTTCAATAAGTGGTGAGTATTTTTAGGCAAAGAACCTCCAGGTTGAACAAGCCAACAGATTTTTAGCAAGAGGAATTCGCTCTGATTAAATATTTGCTGTTCCAAACTCCATTCCAGTTTTAGAAAAAGAAAACATACATCACACACAGATTCCATCCATGAGGGAGTTACCTCTTAAGCCTGCGCTGGGCATCCGAGGACATTGTATGTGAGCCAGACTCACACAATGAGTCTGTGTTGTTTCTACCCAGGCCTTTGAGAGCAAGGGGTTTCCTCCCATCCCTCAGCAAAACCAAACTCAAGGCCACAAACCATCAAGAAAGAATAAACAGCTCAAATAGACTTCTAATCCTGACCAGGTTGGGCAAGTGTTACTCCATACCCCCATTCTCACCGTCCTTCTCTATAAAATAAAATGTTCTCATGGCATTGTGTTGAGAAATACAATGTCTCAACAGATAATCCTTGAGAAGTGCACTGTAGTCATTAAGTTCATGTCCTTAGTCCTAAGGCGCTGTATGATATATAAAGGGACCTTGAAGGGAAGAAGGAGTCAGACACCCTGATGGATTACAGACTGATAGATGGACGCATCCCATGTAAGCGTGGGGGGATATTAAGCATCTTAGAGCTCAATACTACTTGATTTACTTTACCAAAGAATTCACTACTGATTCATTTCCAATAAGGTGCACTGTTGTTTTATACAGACTGAGTTCCAACAGTGTAGTGGTACAGGCCTGTAATCTCAGCACTTAGGCTACCAAGGCAGGAATATCACAAATTGGAGGCCAACCTAGGATAAATAAAGAGTTTGGGGCTAGCCTGAGCTATAAGGTGTGACCCTGTCTCTAAAAACCAAGGGCTGGGGTTGCAGCTCAGTGGTAGTGTGCTTGTCTAGTTTATCCATGGTCCTGGGTTTGATTCCTACCACTGGGGAAAAAAAGTTACAAACAAACCACTCACCAACCTGTATTTCACAGACCTGTTGCTTCTAAAAGGAAGCAAATCCAAGAGACCATTTCCAACATGTACACATCAGAGTTCACCTCGAGAAGAAGGGAGCTCAACAGAGCAGCTCCACAGAACCCTGCCTACAAAGCAGAGATATGAGCATCGCCCCAGCACCTTCATCCTCAGACAAACCAACATCAAAACCACAGGGAGGAGCTACAGAAAGGCCTGGTGGTATAGTTGGTTAGGGTCGAGATGCTGTGAACTTATGAGAAACAGCTCAGGCTCGCTGGGAGTGGTTCTTACAGAAATGGAGGGGAAGATGAGCGCCCTGGTTCAATAATATAGCATGACTTCAGAGGAGAAAATGTGGCATTAGCAGAGCTAATTAGTCCTATGTTTCATTGTCTCACATTTCTGGAGCATCAAACAGAACCAAGCTGCTGAGGAAGCATGGGGCATGAAAGATAAATGAAGCTCACGGAAGCTAGGAGATCTGTAAATTCTGTATAATCTCCCTTCCTTTGAGAAGAACTTGAGAGTGCCTAGTCTCTCTGTCGCCCTCCTTTCTAAGGTCCCATTCAACTCCAAACTTTTAAGGCAGCGTGTTTTCGCCTTGAAGTGATTCTGATGGCACTATCTGCCCGTCACCAACCAGGAGATAACAGATGTGACATAGGAATGCTGAGCCAACTTCTGCCTCTTTTGGGTAGGGTGGACCACCAGGGCCCTTTTCTCAGTAAGTAGGCATCTTTGCTGCCCTCTGGGAGACGTGGGGCTCTTTAAAAATAGCAACAACCAGTGCTCACTTCTCTTTTGATTAGGCCACTTTTTTTTTGGGGGGGGGAAGGGAGTTACATTGTACCCTTCCTGAAAGTCAAAAAGAAGAAATAAAATTCCATAGTCTGGTTTTAGCTGACCCCATCTTTTAATCTAGGAGCTGTGTCCCCTCCGGTAAGGCGTCAGGGCCTCAAGCACAGGCTGACTGATGAACAGTAGGTCAGAGAGAGGGCACAGGCCCTCTGTTCATGGTGGGCATGGTGAAACAGCTGGAAAACAACTCTCATCAAGCTGATGGGCAGCTTTCATTCCAAACAAGTTGCCTCAGAGGGCGAAGGATAAGCAAAGAAAGGCTCTTCCAGAAGCAGAATCAAGTTGCTGAATTTCACCCTCTGCTGAGAGATTCAAATAAAAGACAGAATATACAAACCAGAGCCACAGGTACTGATCCTGAAGGTGGACACACTAAGTCCCAGAGAAAAATGACGTAGTTCTTAAATGAGACAAGAGCAGAGAGAGTAGGGGCCCTGAATGGGATCACCTGTTGATGTGGCCTGGTCCATGAACAATGGCCAGGCAGAGGACCTGGGACTTGGGAGTCTCCACTTTGAAGTTGGCAGGCAACAGTGGAAGGCAGTCACTGCAGTGCAGTTTCAAGATGGCAGGGCAGTGACTCACTTAGTGACAGGTAGAACAGGAAGAGCCTGAATCAAGGGGAAGCTTGGGCCAAAGGCTCCACAAGGTGCTCCAGAAAGACAGCCAGGCCAGAAATAAGGATTTGAGCTTGTAAGTGATGGTGAACACCTGTAACCTTGGCACTTGGGAAGCAGAGGCAGGAGGATTAATACAAGTTCAAGATCAGCCTTATTGACAAAGTGCATTCCAAGTCAGCCAAAAAAGAATATGCGAGCAGCACAGGCAAGGCAGAGGCCAACAGCAGAAGTGGGTCCACTCACTCTCCTGGGAGGGATAGGGGGGAGACAGAGGTAAGGCCAGCTTCAAACCAAGGGAAATGTGAACACTCTGGGACTAACAGCCCAAGTGAAAGTCTCTCAGAGCTCATTAAACCAGCTAACTTTTCTCTTAAATGTGTGAACCTGAAACACAGTAACAACATATTGTTGTAGTCAACTTCTCTTTGCTGGCACAAAGCACCCAACCAAAAGCAGCTTGTGGGAGGAAAGGGTTTATTTGGGCTTACAGAGTTGAGCTCCCATGATGGCAGGAAAATGATGGCAGAAGCAGAGGCTGGACATCACCTCTTGGCCAAAATCAGGTGGACAACAGCAACAGGACAGTGTGCCAAACACTGGCAAGGGGAAGCTGGCTAGAACACCCATAAGCCCTCCCTCAATAACACAGCTCCAACAAGGTTCCAATTCCCAAATTGCCATCAGCTGGGGATCAAGCATTCAGAACACATAAGTTTATGGGTGACAGTCGAATCAAACCACCACACATGCACCCATATACATGACTGTCCTCTGTTTGAAAACCCCAGTAAAATTTAAAAGTTTGCATGGATGTTAGTTACTCCCTACCACACACTACATGGCACACACTCATTCCAACACAGGTTTTTATCATCCACTCATTCCCATCTACTAGGAACAGGTATTATTTGGGTTATAGGGATATAAGTGATAAACAGAATGAGTTTAAAATCCATGCTAAAGCATTAGGGGACTAGTTCAATAGAGTACTTGATCTGATACATAAGGCCCTGGGTTTGATCCCAGTACCACAAAATCAATGAACTAGCTAATTAATCTAAATAAATACTAACAAGGAGTTAAATGCTGTGTGCATGGCCATGATTATCTATTTATATATGCTAACCATAGCTTATATGTTACAAATATATTGATAGTTTTATTAATTTGGACTCTTCATGAGTTTTGACCATGGTAAGACACGAGAACCTATACAAACAACAGAGCTCCAACATACTTACAACTCCTGATTCTGAGAGCTCTGGCTACTTATTCTCCAATCCTGTTACTAGGAACCAGAACACAGCAGACATTTTGATTTCCACCCCCAGCATCCTCACCCCCCCCCAACACACAGATTATATTATTAGACTGTGATCTTCACTGCTTCTGCATCTCCAAAATGCTTAATTTGAATATTAAAATAAAGAATTAGTTTTATCTGTACATCGTTTGCATTTATTTAATAATGTCACACAAAATAACAGACATATTGACTATCACACTAAATTGATAGTTACATTATAAGGCATGTGGTTCACACCACCTTTACCTGCTTCACACCACCTTCACCTGCAACGTATGCTAGAACTTTGGTGTCTCAGCATAAAGTTTAAATAACTGCATGTAATCCACCTGGGCATCACTGAGGGCCTGAGAGAGGAGTCAGCAATACGACATCCCACCACCGCTTAGATCCAGTCTCCTGTTTATGTAAATAAAGTTTTATTGGAATAGAGCCACACTCATTTGCTGGCATATTGTTTGGGCTGCTTTTGCACTACAATGGACATCC
This sequence comes from Zapus hudsonius, assembly GCA_004024765.1. Lineage (NCBI taxonomy): Eukaryota > Metazoa > Chordata > Mammalia > Rodentia > Dipodidae > Zapus > Zapus hudsonius. Next base: position 1,822 of record PVHP010032710.1, on the reverse strand, counting down.
AATGCCTGCAGTGTTTCCTGGCAGGCTCTTTCTAGGAAAAGTTTGCTGACCCCTGCACTCCTGGAAAGGGCAGCTAAGGAGCTGGTAGCACTCCTCCCCACTGCAGTACAAATTAGCATTTCAAAGGCATGTGGCAGCTGATGACAACTCATTCTACCAGGAGAAGCCAGAGAAGGAGCAGGAATCAGAGAGGATCATTTAGCATGTCCCTTCGTGGCTTCTGCTCCTGCCTTCTCCTTCAGTCCCCCTCCCCCGTCAGAGTTCTCTTGGAATGGAAGTTAATTTTAAGTAAATCTCTCAATGTCATTTTAAAAAAGCATTTTATTTATTTATTTGAGAGAGAGAGGGTGAGTATAGGCACACCCGGTCCTCTTGCCACTGCCAAAGAACTCCAGATGCATGTGCCACTTTGTGCACCTAACTTATGTTGGTACTGAGGAACCAAACCCAGGTGTCAGGCTTTATAAGCAAGTGCCTTTAATCACTCTCCATCCCTATTCATGTCATTTTTAAAGCAATAAACTAGTCATCTTAATATTTTAAAATATTATTTATTTGTGAGCAGAAACAGAGAATTAGAAAGAGGAAGAGAGAGAGAGAGAAGAAAAGAAAGAATATGGGCATGCAAGGCCTCTTGTCATAGCAAATGGACTTTATGTTGGTACTCGGGAATTCAACCCAGGCTGGCAAGTTTTTCAAGCAAGCATCTTCAATTGCTGAGCCATTTCCTCTGCCCTTTAATATCTTCTTTTTATGAAGAGAGTGGACGGGGTTGAGGACCTAATATATCTTTAAGTGTCCAGCCCTCAGAAGCCTCAGCAGCACTTACCAGTTCCAGAACCACACCTGGGTGACCAAAAATAAAACCCGCACTTATGAAAGTCAGCATGTCAAAAGATAATTTTAGACTATGTGAAGACTGTAGAAACTGTGTTGTTGAACTCAGAAAACCATACTCTCAACGTATTGAAGCTTCTGTGATTACACTCACCCCACTGGAGAGAGCAACACCCTCACTCCCACCTCAGTACTGGCTCCAGACAGGACAGGGAGAAACGTTCTTGCTTTCTTACATGACCCCAAACATCAAAAGAGGAAAAGACTGAGATGACACCATTGTCCCCAATGTTCATAAACTTAGCCTTCAAAAACACTGTGTGTCTACACAGTCGAATATTAGAGGCTCCTTCCATATGCTTTTGCCAAACTGTTCTTTTGTTGTTGAGACAGGGTCTCACTGTGAGAATGACCTCAGGCTTGAGATCATCCTGTCTCAGCCTCGAGTGATGAGATTACTGCTAAACAGCTCTTTTCTTCCCTACCCTGAGGAGCAGAGTTTAAAACAACTAGATATAATGCACATTTCATCACAGTACCATCAGTGTTTGGCACCTGAACTTAAATGAATGGATAAACAAATGAAAGCAGTGTATTTTAAGAAATTTTAAAGAATACAGGCAAGAGCTAGGTGTGATGGTACCTGCCTATAGACCCAGCACTCTGGAGGCTGGGAGACAGAAGGATTGCTGTGAATTTGGGACCAATCTGAACTACACATCGAGTTCTAGCTGAACCACAGAATGAGATCCTGCCTCAAAAGAAAAAAAATGGAGGTACATGCCTGTGTTCGAGCACTTGGGCAGCTGAGTCAGAAAGAGTACAGCCTAGGCTAGATCGAAAGTTAAAGGTTAGTCTGTACACATAGACTCTGTCTAACAAAATGCCCTCACCCCAAATAAAAGGCAAGGAAGGGAGGGAGGGAGAGAAGAAGGGAAGAAGGGAGGGAGAGAAGGAGGGAAGAAGGGAGGGAGAGAAGGAGGCA
>PVHP010032709.1:0-11621 GCA_004024765.1 Zapus hudsonius | reverse complement strand
TCAGGATGCAAGATCAGACATCTGAGGAAAACTATTTCAGCCTCTACACTTTGAGTTTCCAAACCCTCCTGAATAACTGGTATGTTTTCAAACATAGATACTGTCTTTCTAGACTGCTCTGGATCTGGTGACTTCCAGGTTAGATCTCTATATTTGGACTTATTGCTGAAAATGCTTCAAAACTATGTTTGTCTATAGTAACACTTGTGCTGTTATTGAAATAAAATGCTATATCTATTTCTCTTGATAACTATTATTATATGTCTTATGCTTTGCAAGCCATACAGGAACCATCTCAGACCATATCAGAGGCTATGATGCCATTCAGTAAACAATTCTGGGGATGGATTTGAGTTTCCATGGTGGACAGCAACCTAACAGTGAACCACTCCCCACTTTGGGGGGATTCATCCTACCTCCTGCCTCACAATGTGAGACCGGACAAAATCTTGGCAATGTGATATATGGCTAATGGGTCTCTCTCTCTTGGGCCTTAGATAGGGATCCTCCTCCCCTCTCTGAGGAATACCCCCATTTGCCTTAACTTCGTGTCCTATTCAGCAGGAAAAAGACCAGAGAGAGATTTCTTCATCCCCATTTCCCAACAGCAATTGGGGTATCCTCAAGAGAGGGAAGAATTATATAAGTTTAGGAGTGAGACTCCACAAAGGTTGCCAAGGACCTGGGAGAGGATTTGGCTATGTCTTTCCCATTGGGGAGACCTGCCCCACATGAATAATCGCTTGCGGATGATACCCGCAAAGCAAGACATTGGTGCTTCTTTACAGGAATGTGGGGACTCCTGAGGATACAAGCTGCCTCCCATGTCTTCTAAAGGTCCAGAGAGCAGTCATCTTTACAAACGACAAGACTTGAAGCAGCTGCTCCCAAATCTATGCAGCCAGAACAACGCCCTGCCCCCACAGAAACCACTGCTGCAGCTAAATGGCACCCTGCCCCCACAGGCCATCCCCCCCACTCTGCTGAGAAGGACAAGAAACAGCTACCCTGGCCTTTGCCCTAAGATTGCTGGAGCAGAGATGGACATTAACAGAGTCTAATCAAAATTCCCTTCTAGCGGCTGCTAAAATCATTGTCTGGAGTGGTCCTCCAAAATAGACAAGGACTTAATCTGTTATGTTATTTCTTTGGGAAAAAAAAATTATTATACTATGTTTTATGTTATTTCTTGGGGGGTGAGAAAGTATTATACTATGTTCTATGTTATTCCTTAGGGGCTAAAAATATTATACTATATGTTATAGTATTTCTTAAGGTAGGGGGACTAAAAAAATATTGTGCTTTTGTATTATGCTTTTGTTAATCATACAGGAGTTAATGTAGATTCCCTTAAAAAGTTCAAACAGAACTTAAACCAACAATAGGGGCTCAGAGAACAGGATAAAGCCTCCTCAATCTTGGTTCATACAGTCTCCATGGCTAGGCTAATTGCTTTTAAGTCAATGAGATACAGCTCATGGCATTGAGGGTCCAGATATTGTTGCCCAACAGTAATTTTCTCTCAGGATATGAGGGGCCCACTTTGGAGGCTCGCTCCTTGTACTGGGGTCTGAGGGGTTCTGTTTGGAGCTAAACTCCCCCACAATTATGACAAGTATGAGGTGGTCCCAGAGTGTGTGGCCAAACTCTCCTGCTTACAAGCAAACAGAAAAGAGTGAGATGTAGGACCCAGCCTGGCTGCATATCTGAGAGCTAATTTTTAATATGCATCTGGATGAGAGCATAGTAGCTCATGCCTTTGTTCCTATAACACCTGTTCCCCCCAGGAGGCAGGGGGGAAGGCTGACAGCCCTAAATCCTGTTTACAAGTGCTAATAGGTTTTACTCCTGCTGGCTGAGTTTCTGTACCTGTGTTCCTGTTTGTTGAGCCCCCTTTGTGTAAGAGATAAGGCAATGCAACACATCCCTAGATTGTATATAAGGTTGGATGCTAAAATAAAGTTTTGAGATCTGCTTGGACACTTCTCCCGGCTGCGTGTGATTGTCCAGCCATCAAGCTCACCTTTCCTCGATTGAGCCAGGTCTCCTGCTGGCCAGAGAGACAGGCTCCTTTAGCAGGGGTCCAGGGACCCTTGCGAGCAATAACGGACATCTGGAGAAGTATCCAACAGAAGATTGGATTGGAATAAATGAAGTGTCATTGTAGAACAGCTTCTAAGATAAAGGAATTAAAATAGCTTGTTTCACACATCAAGCATATTAAAAGGAATTTATTTTCTTTTTATTTTTGAAAATATCATACATGTGTATATTTTGATCACATTCATCTTATTGTCCTTTCTTATCTCTCTCCTACCTAAAATTATTCTTTCCATCTGATCTTCCTACTTTCATGTCTTTTTGTGACCCACTATTATCTTATTTTCTCCCAAGATCTAGCCCAGTTTTATATGAGAGTCCAATCACTGCTCTTTTCACTTCTCCATATCCCCAGGAAAGGGAGTGGACTAATGCTTATGTACATGTTTCTTCACAGCTGGGCATCGTACCATGGCTAGGAAATGCAGTTCTATCTTGTGTTTATATAGTCCTACTGGCTTGATAAAAGGATTATTCATCTGATACAAGATTAGGGAGAAGGGCCATATGATGTGGCTTGATGCCTTGAGGCATCAAGTAAAAGTAAAGTCAATATATAAACACACTCTCTTGTCCCCACAAAGGAGATAATCAACAAAACTGGAAGAAATGATAAACTTAGATGGGGTAAAATAGTGGGACATTTGAATATAAGAAAGAAAATTAGATAGGCTAGGGATGAGATGATAAAAAAAAAGTATAATGATATTGGGCTGGGACAGGATAGAATGGGACTGGGTGGAATAGGGGGGTCAGGCCAAATACCAGAGTCTGTTCTGTGAAAGCTGGATTCTTAATTCAGCCTATGATTTTACAGCCTATGTTCTTGGCCAACCTGACTGCACTAGGCAAGCCATTACTCAATTTCTCAGCAAATAGAGCCAGGAGAGATGGAATGAAGTTGATGACTCCGGAAATCTGTCAATAGCCTCCAATATTCTATATGACTCTCACCAGCTATAAATGGATCACTGCTCTCCTCATGCATGTTGTTGAATCTTCCCAATATACAGAATCTATTAAGTGTTCTGTTCCTTGCCTACTTTTTCTCCACAAAAGATGTTGAGATAGCCTCCCTGTTTCTTCTATGTTAGGATCTCCTATTGATCCTCCACCATACTAATGGCACATGGACATCCCTTGCCATATACCTGAAAGAAGTATGCTTAGAGGAACTGTGGTATGGGTTTCTTGTGCCAAAATGTGTTTGGGGAAATTAGGAAAAGAAATGTAGGGGACTTAAAGATTGATTGGATGGGAAATGAGTAAAAGTTGAAGGTGATGTTCAGATTTCTGACTTGAATGGTTCAGGAAAAATATTATGCATTGGAGATATGGCTCAGAGGTTAAGGCTCTTGACTGCAAAGCCTAACGACTCCGGTTAGATTCCCCAGTACCCACATAAAGCCCAATGCTCAAAAGTGGCACGTGCATTTGGAGTTTGTTTGCAGCAGGTAGTGGCCCAGGAATGCCCATTCTTTCTATCTCTTCTCTCCTTCTCTCTCTGCTTACAAATAAACAATTTTTTTAATACTATGCACTGAGGCAGAAGACCCTAGATACAGAGCAGTTTGCAGGGTTAATGAAGAGAAGAGCTGGCTGTTTGATCTCTGGAAGTGTGAAATGTGTTGGATTTTCTAATGGGGATATTCCATGTGTAGATAAAATTTGACGCTGAGGAGAGTGATCTGGGTGTGCAGGTACAAGAAAGTGAATGTAATCATCTGCAGGAAAAGTTGACCTATGCTCAGTTGATCACATGGAATTATTATTATTGTGATGACCCCAGGGACTCATTTTATAGAATTCTCCTGTATACCCTTGGAGGGCTACAAGATCTGGACCCTGGTGCTGTACCTTGATCAAATCTCTGCTCGGGGACCAGGGACTTCCCCATCACCTGTGTAGTGGTTTGAATGTAAAATGTCCCCCATAGCCTCAGGTGTTTGTGATTCAGTGTCTTACTTGGTCCCCATCTAGTGAAACGTTTGGGAGGAGGAACCTTCCTGGAGGTGTGTTGCTGGGGACTGGTGGTTTTTAATCCAGCCCACTGTGTATTCAATGCTGGTTCACTCAGACTACTCTTTTCCTCTGCTGCTGATAGAAGATGTGAGCCAGTTGCCACACTTTCTTCACCATGATGAAGTTTCCCCTAGAAACTATAAGCTGGAATAAATCTTTTCTTCCCATAAGCTGCATCATGTCAGGGGTTTTGTCAGCAACACCATGTGTTTGCAGTTTAAGGAACACTTCAGCACATAATACTCCATTTGATTTCATACCATCTCACCTCACCATTTTTTTTCTCATAGAGAAATCAGTTTGGTGGCTTGGCTAAGGCATATTCCTGATCAGCCAAAACTTATCATACTAGAGCTCAGGCAAGCAAGGAAGCATAGGTCAATGTGGATGTTTGCCGTGGTCTAGGTGAGAGTTGGTGGTAACATGTTAGCAAAGGAGATAGCCACAAAGTGTGAGATTTGGGCTCCTGTTTTAAGAGTACAGTTTATAGGTCTGACTGCAGGGTTGACTTGAAAAAAGGGTTTGTGTTTTGAGCAACTTGGTGAATAATGATGCTTTTTTTCTGAAATTAGAAGACTAGAGAAGAACTTCATTGTGAGGAGAAGAGAGGAGAGTCAAGGATCTTCTTTGGCATTGATAGATTTCATTGCTTATTAGACATCCAATTGGAGTTTGTGGAGAGATAGCTGGGTAAATGCGAGTGAATATCAAGGGCCTCTTACATCTGCTTCTGGGACTGACACTTGCCAGCTATGTGGGTTTAAGTGGTGTATTTAAAGACTCATAGCTAAGTTTACCCACCTGCAAAATGGAAGCAGTAGCATCTATTCCAAGGGTTTCTGAGAGAGAGAGAAAGAGAGAGAGAGAGAGAGAGAGGAGAGAGAGAAATGAACAAATGTGTTAAAAGTCTGGGATACATGTAGCATCATGGGGATGTCAGCTATCATTAGGTTGGTATTCAGGGTGGACCTTAGCATCTTTGGGAATTGGGGAGCTAAACAGTGAAATTGAGGCAGAAGATAGGGCATGTGCATACAAGGTTAAATGAAGAGTAAAGTTTAGGGAGAATAGGTGGGTTCTCCCCAGGCACTGGTCAATACAAGCATGACCAAGATGGATCTCATGCATGGTGGGAGGGTGCTTTTCAAACTCTCCATTCCAGGACTACCTCTGCATCAAGAACTCCAAGCATCTGAGGGCTCCCAGGAAGAGGTGGCAGAAAACAGTCTCCAAATACTCAGACTGGCCCTTCAAAGGTGGCAAAGGCATCATCAGTCTCATGCTTGCAGCCTGTAGATTAATGCCTAGTCATACCAATCACTGCTACATTCTTGTCACTTGGTCTTGTGTGGCTGCTATGTGGTGGAGCTAAAGGGCCAGAGTCAATCATCAGGTAAACTCAGAGGAAGCAAAACCAAGGTCCTTAGGCTAATATGGTCTTTAGAACCCTAGAAGCTCGAGATATGTTAGGCTTGGGGTTAGATCTAGGCTAAAAGTAAACTAAAGCTAAGAAGGAACTGAATTTGGGGCTGGAGTTGGAGGTGGAATCATGTTGAGTTCACCATGGAGCTGAGACATATTGACCATGGGTTGGGGTTGGGGGCTTATGGGGCACAGACCATATTTGGGGAGCAGAGAAGCCAAGCAACAAGGGCTTGGTGTTATTGGCATTGTGACTGATGAATAATTTATATTTGTCTAATGATGTGAAATAAGCCTAAAGTAGTGACAAACTGAGCATGTGTCCTGAAACACTCAGCAATGGAGCAGGCCAAAACCAAGCAACCATCTGGCCTACCATGGCCGATGTGGTCTACCAGGTGGAATTGGGAAGAGACAGAATGGCCACTAGAGTACCCACAGGGTAGTATATGTGGCTGAGGTATCATAAACCTTCTTGAAGAAGTCCTCAATTCAGTAATGCCTCCACCTGCCAATCATCATCCATGGAGAGTAAACAGTTGGAGTTGGCCACAGTTGAAGAACGGTGTGACCCAAAATCTCAAATATGACTCTCTCCTATATGTGATGCCTGAAAAAGGATAAGAAAGGCTAGCTAAATGAGAGCATTTAGCCAGAGTCTGAGTTACCAATAAGATAGAAGGCTTATTATGTCTAGCATAGGAAGTCTCTAAACTCATCCTAGATTGATGGAGAGGGGAGTTATACTTCCATTGTTGATTCATCATTATGTATGTCACATTTCATTAGGTGGTGATTGAATGTCTGTGTCTGTGGGTCCCTTGTTCATCCCGTCATTGTCTGCGGGGTTCCATATGGATCCTGCACGGTATGACTATATGTCATATATGGTGAATCCTCTCTTGCCAGAATCTCAGGTATTGGCCTAAGTCAATTGGTAGGGTTAGATGGGCCCCAGCTCTCTCACTGCATCCTGAAAAATACAAACACAATCTCCATCAGAGAGTGAGATCAGTGTAGGTTAACAAATATACACAATTCTGGATTACCTAGATTCTGTTTTTAGTAGCCTCCCTGTCACTTGCTCCCATAGTGCATCTTGTTTTGGGAGCCCCAAAGTACGGGATCCGGTGCCTATCGCCCTGAATCCCTAGTTCCAGACAAGAGGTCTCCCTCATTAAGTGGAAAATTGGTCGAATTTGAAAGCTGTTGATTGTCTCCCCCAGGCACAGGCTCCTCCATTACACAAGTGCTCCTTTCTTGGTTTGCTGTTCTCTCCCAGTAGGAGGTGTGGTCAGCCTACTCATGACCTCAGATTGTGTTTCATGTCAGTGGTCTCTGTTTACTCCAGCTATCGTTGATGAGTTTCCCCTGGCAGCCTGTATAGTGCCTTCCAGCACTACACTAACTGCCTTCTGGGGGCTGGATACCATTCCGGACGTTTAAGGGTCTCTCGATGCTGATCGATGGCATTCTATGATTTCTTCAGCAACAGGGTTTTGCCTCAGGCCTGGGGAGGGCACTCAAGAGCTTTGACAGAATTCTGTCTTGGTTTTGGAACTTCATGAGTCGCTTTGGTCAACAGCTCAATGAGGGAAGGAACCAGTGGTTGGAACCAGGAGTTGTCAGGCTGATCTAATTATTCACAGGCTTAGACTCTCTCCCCTACTACTCATGGCCCCTCTTGCCTGGCAACGCTCACTATTTTCTCAATAGGTTACAGTATGCTCGTAAGGATTTTATAGTTTTGAACCTAATATGGTTTATCCTCATGCTTAAGCCATTCGCCTCCCACATCCCTTACCCCTAATTCCTAACTTCTCACTTCTTTCTACTAGTCTGCATAAAGAAAACAGTTATTCTGGTTAAGGACCACATATGAGGGAAAATATGCGGCATTCAATTCTCTGTTCTTTTAAGAGTTCACTTAGTAAGATCTGCTCGAAGTCAGACCATTTTTCCTAAATTTCGATATTATATTTTCCTTTCAGCTGAGTAAAATTCCATCATGTAAATAAACCACAGTTTCTCTGTCCATTCCTCCATGGATGGGCATTTGGATTGATTCCAGTTCTTGGCTATTATGAATTGAGCTGCTATAAATATGGTTGTACAAATGTTTCTGCATCGAGATGTGACATCTTGTGGATAGATGCCTAATAGAGGGATAGCTCCTCCATTACACAAGTGCTCCTTTCTTGGTTTGCTGTTCTCTCCCAGTAGGAGGTGTGGTCAGCCTACTCATGACCTCAGATTGTGTTTCATGTCAGTGGTCTCTGTTTACTCCAGCTATCGTTGATGAGTTTCCCCTGGCAGCCTGTATAGTGCCTTCCAGCACTACACTAACTGCCTTCTGGGAGCTGGATACCATTCCGGACGTTTAAGGGTCTCTCGATGCTGATCGATGGAATTCTGTAGTTTCTTCAGCAACACGGTTTTGCCTCAGGCCTGGAGAGGGCACCCAAGAGTTTCAACAGAATTCTGTTTTGTAGTTGGAATCGCATGAGTCGCTTTGGTCAACAGCTCCACCCCAAGGAGACAGATTACACATTATTCTCAGCAGCGCATGGAACTCTTTACAAAATTGACCATATACTGGGCCATAAATCATCCTTCAGCAAATTAAGAAAGATCAGTGTAATCCCCTGCATCATGTCAGACCACAACGCATTAAAGCTAGAAATTAACAATGGGAGAGGATCCAAAAATTTCAAAATATATTGCCGACTGAACAACTCGCTCCTGAACAATGAATGGGTCAAACAAGAAATCAGACAGGAAATCCAGAACTTCCTAGAAACAAATAATAATGAGGACACAACCTTTCAGAACTTGTGGGACACAATGAAGGCAGTTCTAAGGGGGAAATTCATTGCTCTAAATGCCTTCATAACAAAAACAGAGAAGTCTCAAATTAACCAACTATCCTCACACCTAAGGTCATTAGAACAGATGGAAAAAATCCAACCCTAGGAGCTCGAGACGAAAGGAAATAATTAAGATCAGAGCTGAGATTAATGACTTGGAAACAAAGAAAACTATTGAGAAAATAGACAAATCAAAGAGTTGGTTCTTTGAAAAGGTCAATAAGATCGACAAACCCCTGGCCAACTTAATCAAACGAAAAACTGAGAAGGCCCAAATTAACAAAATAAAAAATGACAAGGGTGAGATCACAGCAGATTCTGAAGAGATTGGATGTATCATCAGGTCATACTTCCAAAACCCCTACTCCACAAAATTGGAGAACCTGGAAGAAATGGATAAATTCCTGGACACAACTTTCAAAGCTCAGACCATAGGAGATAAAGATCCTAAACAATCCGATAACAATCACAGAGATTGAATCGGTAATCAAGAACCTCCCCAAACGGAAAAGCCCAGGTTCAGATGGTTTCTCAGCTTAATTCTACCAAACCTTCATCATAGAACTGAAACCTCTCTTTTTGAAGCTTGTCAGGGTCATAGAAAAAGAGGGTAGGCTCCCAAACTCCTTCTATGAAGCTACCATCGCCCTAATTCCCAAACCAGGCAAGGATGTAACAAAGAAAGAAAACTACAGACCCATATCCCTGATGAACTTGGATGCAAAAATCCTAAACAAAGTCCTAGCAAACCGAATACAAACCCATACCAAGTTTATAATTCACCCTGAACAAGTTGGCTTCATCCCAGGGATGCGGGGATGGTTCAACATATGCAAATCGATAAATATAATTCACCACATTAACAAACTCAAATGCAAAAACCACATGGTCATCTCAATTGATGCAGAGAAGGCTTTTGATAAAATTCAACACCACTTCATGTTCAAAACCCTGGAAAGAATAGGCATAGATGGCCTATACCTCAACATGATAAAGTCAATATACAGATCTCCTAAAGCACAAATCATCCTCAATGGGGAACGACTCAAGGAGTTCCCCCTCAAATCAGGAACAAGACAGGGATGTCCACTCTCACCACTGCTATTTAACATAGTGCTTGAAGTTCTAGCCCAAGCTATAATACAAGAGAACACCATAAAAGGGATACAAATCGGAGAGGAAGAAGTCAAACTATCCCTCTTTGCAGATGACATGATCTTATATATATCAGACCCAAAAAGCAGTATTTTTTAATCTCCTGAAGGTGATCAGTGCTTTCAGCAGAGTGGCAGGATACAAAATTAACACACAAAAATCAGTAGTCTTTCTATATACAGAAGACAAACATTCGGAAAAAGACATCAGAGAAACTGTCATGTTCTCTATATCCTCAAATAAAATAAAATACCTGGGAATATAACTAACCAAGGTAGTGAAAGACTTATATAAGGAAATATTGAAACACTCAAGAGGGAAATAGAGGAGGATGTGACGAGATGGAAAGATATTCCATGCTCATGGATAGGGAGAATCAATATAGTAAAAATGACAATCCTGCCAAAAGCAATCTACAGATTCAACGCAATGCCAATAAAAATCCCAACCTCCTTCTTCACAGACATTGAAAAAATAATCTCCAAATTTATTTGGAAGGGTAAGAGACCTCGAATAGCTAAAACTATTCTGAGGAAAAAAATTACGCAGGAGGTATCACCATACCTGACTTAAAACATACTACAAAGCCATGGTAATTAAAACAGCATGGTATTGGCAGAAAAACAGACAGTCTGACCAGTGGGATAGAATTGAAGACCCAGCATTTAATGCAAGTAACTTCAGCTTCTTAGTCTTCGACAAGGGTGCCAACAATGTATGCTGGGCCAAAGATAGCACCTTCAACCAATGGTGCTGGACAAATTGGGTAAACACATGAAAATAGACCCACTCCTTTCACCATGCACAAAGATCAACTCCCAATGGATCAGAGACCTCAATATTAACCATACAACCATAAACACCCTGGAAGAAAAAGTAGGAGAAACCCTACAGGAGATAGGAGTAGGGAACAACTTCCTGAGCAAATCTCCAGTAGCCCAGGAAGTGCAACAGTCACTTAACCAATGGGACCTAATGAGGCTCAAAAGCTTCTGTACAGACAAAAATACTGTTCTCAGAGTCAATAGACCCCCCTTCAAACTGGGAGATGATTTTCACCAGCTACAACTCAGACAGTGGCCTAATTTCCAGAACCTACAGATAACTCAAAAAAATTAATAACAAAAACCCAAATTGCCCCCTCACAAAATGGGGCACTGATGTCAACAGAGAATTCACAGAGGAGGATACACAAATGGCATTCTCTCACCTGAGGAAGTGCTCAGCATCCTTAAGCATCAGGGAAATGCAAATCGAAACCACAATGAGATACCACCTTTCCCCAGTCAGAATGGTAATCATAAATAAAATCAAAACAATCATTGCTGGCAAGGATGATGGGAAAAAGGAACCTTCATACACTGCTGGTGGGATTGCAAACTCGTTCAACTGCTATGGAAAGCAGTGTGTAGACTCCTAGACAGAATGTTCATAGAACTACCAATGGACCCAGCTATCCCTCTTCTAGGCATGTATCCACAAGATGTCACATCTCGAAGCAGAAACATTTGTACAGCTATATTTAGAGCAGCTCAATTCATAATAGCCAAGAATTGGAATCAACCCAAATGCCCATCCATGGAGGAATGGACAGCGAAACTGTGGTATATTTACAGGAAGGAATTTTAGTCAGCTGAAAGGAAAAAGTGGATATTGAAATTTAGGAAAAAATGGTCTCACTTCGAGCAGCTCTTACTAAGCGAACACTCAAAAGAACAGAGAATTGAATGCCACATATTCTCCCTCATATGTGGTCCTTAACCAGGATAACCATTTTCTTTATGCAGACTAGTAGAAAGAAGTGAGAGGTTATGAATGAGCGGTAAGGGATAGGGGGAGGGGAATTGCTTAAGCATGAGGCTGAACCAAATTAGGTTCAAAAACATAAAATCCTCACGAGCATACTGTAACCTAGTGAGCAAGTAGTGAGCGTTGACTGGCAACAAGGGCCATGAGTAGTAGCGGTGAGAGTCTAAGCCTGTGAATAATTGATCAGTCTGACAACCCCTGGTCCCAGTCACCGGTTCCTTCCCTCACTGAGCTGTTGACCAAAGT